>WBMW01004442.1:404080-450953 GCA_013396635.1 Penelope pileata | reverse complement strand
GGGGGGGGAAGGCATGAGGATGAGTCTGAAGAAGCAAGCTTGCTAATCTTTTTTTCTCCCCCCTCCCTCCCCCTTCTGAGAGAATAACAACAATCATCTGTGTACTAGAGGTAAATTGGGCATCCTCTGGGGGATGATGCCTTCACATGAGTTGCTGTTAAGCATCTGTTGCCATGTTGTCAGCCGTATACCATTCACTAGATAAGTTGTTTAAATTCTATCCCACCATTTATGTTTTCATTCAGACACTTTACTGTTACTAGCCTCCTTGTTCTTCCTAAAATCAATTGTTTACCTAGGATGAATTAAATCCCCCTGATCACTTATTAATTAGTTATGAATGAGTGAGGGGTAACAGCAGCTTAACAGTGGAATGAAGTGCTGGTGTAAGTGAGAGAAATCACTAAGGTTACTGTGGGTGGTAAAAACTAGCCAAACTTGAAGGTTTTAAAAGGTACTATTAAAATAGTCAAGGTCTGCTTTGCAAGATGAATTAAAACAGAAAATACTTTTATCTTATTTTTGTGGCAGTAAGCAATAACTGTATGGGTTTTATTTGTGTGTCACTTGGCATATCATCATCAAACCACATTTCTAGTGATATGCCTAACTTCTATTTCCACCAAATCTCCTGGGAAATGAAAGTGATTTATAAGTTTGATGCCTTCCTCAGAAAGTAGAACTTGATTATTCATGTGCTGTAGAAAAAGTATGAGGTGGCTAGAGATTATAGGTGGCAGAACAATCAGACCTTTGACTAAACCATGCCCACAAAGCTGCAATTGTCTGTACGCAAGAGGGAGAAGTTGTGAAATCATTGTGACACAGAGCTTATTGCTGCTGCAAACTGGAATCTGGTTTGAAGGTGTCCTCTGCCACAACCTAGCCCAAGGTTATCACAGGTTCTTTGACTGGGCAGCACTGGCTGTCACTTTTAAATGTTCATCTTAATCTGATTCCTTGTAAAACCAGGAAGATGAAAGTATAAATCAAGTATGTCATTTTCTTATAGGAAAAAGCTGTAATTTGCCAAAAGCATTGTAATTATTTCTGGTTAATTACCTCAGTAGTGGGTTTTGGACACCAGAAATACCCTAGAATCATAGAATATCCTAAGTTGGAAGCATCTCACAAGGATAAAGTCCAACTCCTGGCTCCACAGAGCACCACTCAAAATCCAAACCCTATGTCTCAGTGTTCTCCAAATGCTCTTTGAACTGTGGCAGCTTGGGACCATGACCGCTGCCCTGGGGAGCCTGTTCCATGCCCATCATCCTTGGGTAAAGAACCTTTTCCCAACCACAACCTCACCCTCCCCTGACACAGGTCCATACCATTTCCTCAGGCCTTGTCACTGTCCCCAGCGAGCAGAGCTCAGCGCTGCCCCTCCGCTCCCTGTGAGGAGCTGTAGGCTGCCATCAGGCCTCCCCTCAGCCTCCTCTGCTCTGGGCTGAGCAAACCAAGGGACCTCAGCCTCTCCTCACACACCTTGCCCTCCAGACTTTTCACCGTCTTTGTAGTTCTCCTTTGGATGATCTTTAATACTTTCATGTCCTTAACATTGTGGCTTCCAAACCTGCACATGGTGCTCAAGGTGAAGTTTTACCAGCACAGAGCAGGACAGTCCCTTCCTTCAACCGACTGGCCGTGCTGGGCCTGGTGTGCCCCCAAGATATGTGGTAGGTTGTTCTGTATTCACAACTATAGGCAGAAGTAAGGCAAGTTTCTTAGCTGATTGAATTTTAATGTTGAACTGCTGAGAGATGCCAGCCTCCCAGGCAGTAGCAAAACTGAAGAACTGATGCCTGAATTACACATGGGACTGTACTGTCAAGCACAGATTAATCTGGAATTTTTTAATATTTTAGGAAGTTCTTTGCCTAACTATAAAAGATTCTTTGTTAGAAGTGCTTTCAATTTTGCCTGGGCTTCTGTGTGATATTCTAAGTATCACCTTGCTTGAGTAGTTCACTGTAGAGTTTGTTTAATGATCAATTGTATTTCAGTTTTGTGAAAATGTAGTAGGCTGGGAAGAGAAAGTCACTTAGTCCTGTTGTGTTTCCAATAAATACGTACCTTGTACAAAACCTTACTTTGTCTAGTATGAACCTAAAGCTTTCATCTTGCTTTACCAGTAATAAAGCAAGGGATAACCTTGAGGAAGCATTCATAAAAACAGATTGTGCAATACAGTAGACAAAGTATGCTTTGGTCAGCACCTTCTAGTAATGCAGAGGACACAGTTTACATTTGTTCTGAGCAGTTTAATACAATGTCCGTTATTATACAGCTTAATAATGCTAACTTAGAGTCCACAAAGTGGTAAGTTTTAGAATGAACACCGTATAGAAATGTATGGCGAAGAACCCCTTAAAACCAAACTGGCTGTATCTCCTTAAAGCCAAAACAAGCTATTTTTGAATAGTCTTGTACTCCCACTGCCTTTGACTTGCTCATTATGGAGGAAGAATGTGATGAACAAGTTACACTTAAATTTAACTGATCGGTAAAGGTCTTTCAGTGGGATGACTTATGCCTGTGGTTACCGTTCTTGCAAATGGTCACAAACCTGTGATGAATCTTCACAGGATATTAAATGTATAAAATGGATTTTTGTGTTTTTTAATATTATACTTTGGAAGGATCGTTTCCAATACAACATGAAATTTACAGCTTGTTAGTTTATAACTCTGCAGGGAAGTCTGTTTGCTGTGTGTGTTTTCTGTAGCTGTAGTAAACAAAGAATTGAAACAGACTGAAATGGGGGGGAACAAGGAAATGACAGTAGAATGAAACTTTAGCAAAATACTCTTGTTTTTCAACTGTATTCTTTGAATACACCATTCAAGTAGATTTTTTTTTTTTAAAAACTGTGTCGTCAGTAATGCAGGAAAGGTGAACAAAGGTGAAGGTAAAAGGAAGACTGTTTGATAAGAAATTAAGTAAAATATGGGAAGGATGGGCCAAAGGAGATAATGGTGGATCCAAGACTTTCAAAACCAACCAAACAGCCCAAATTGTCCCAATTTGGTTAAGTGGATGACTTGGCACAATGAAGTTCAAGTTGAAAACAAGACTGTACGTTTTTTTTTTTCAGTATGCTTGTCCAGATAATGATACAGGCTTAACTTTACAAGGAAAATTTAAAAGTTAGCTGTTTTCATTTGGTCTTCAAAACTACTGTTAGTTTAGGTATCCATAAATTTCCCTTGGCATTGACAGTTCTGGTACTGTGCACATTAGGAATTGTGCCATGGAAAGGTTGAGCTATGAATATTTTCCATTGTGATCTTGTTCCTTCAAGGCAATGAATCAGTCTAAGTATTTCTTCATCTGCCCAGTATACACAAATATGGGAGACTTCCACAGAAATAGAATAACCTTACCTCTTAGAAAATAATTCTACCCGTAACACAGATGCAGAGGACACTTAGTGTGACTGCTGTGCTGTTTAATTGCCAGATGGTTACAGAGCAAATTAATATCTTTGAGACTTGAATGCCTGATTTCAAAGGGTTCATGTGGTATATTGCTTTTTTTCTCCTGATGAGCAGGGGGTGGTCAGGGGCTGCAGGCTCTGGAGACTACCTGAGAGACTGTGTGTAGCTGTTTCTCTTGATATGTGACTAGAGATGCTGTGCAGTAGAGTGGATATTTCGTTTGAAGGTCTATGTCCTACTTACATGTACATTGTATAGCATTTTCTCTTCCACCCCAGGATAGCATAGCTGTGAAAATGTCTAGTACAGAGCATCCATTTTCTTCATTTCTTGAGTCTTTAGATTTGAAAGAATTAGAAATACCTCACAGGTGATGAAAGAAAACTTACCTTCCTAGGCAAGCACAGGATTGGCTGTACTATTAGGATCTTGGTAGCCACCACAGAACAAATATAGGGACAAGGTACAAAATAGAAGCTGATATCCTTGAAGGATTATAACTTCATGTTTAGTATGCTTTTTCACTTGGATTGATGGTTTGTAATGGCAATTTATTTCGAAGTAAATGCTTTTCAGTTGATGGCTTCAAAACCTTACAAATCTTAACTGTTATTTACTTTTACCAGTACTGTGACTTCCTACTTAAGCAGTAACAGTGTTACCCTGACTCATCCCTAGGGTTAATCCTTCTAGCATTCTGGTTCACATATTTAATATTTATCTGTTAAGTTATTCTCTGTGTTTTGTACAGTGTCATTCTAGAATAATTCCCTCCTGAAGAGACTCGGCTGTCAGAATGAGAAGGTACTGTGAGTTTGCTACCAATAAGTTTCAGGCTTCTCTCAATCTGAAGGTTTACTAGCCTGTTCCTCAGAGACTGACAGGTTTGATTTGCCTCCTGCAGGCATGTAACTATTGCTAGTATCACTGTTTGCCACTTTACAATTTTAATTAACACAAAGTTGCCAAGGTTTTGAAGTAGCCCAGGGCTTCAGCTAAGATGAAGCATGTTAAATATGCTCTACTAATGCCACCTGCTGATACTTAGAGTACATATCTGCTTGCAGTTTCATTTTATGTGAAGTTATGTGCAATCGTGTATCCATTCAATGAATAACTTTTCACATGCCTTCCTAGTGTTATTTTAGTTCCATAGTGATGAATTAGTTCCACTTCTTATTCTAGCTTGCAGTTATTTTAGTTGTATTTTAGCTGTAGTACAACTCCTAAATTCTAACTGTAAAAAAAAGTACAAAAGAAAAAAAAAAAAGTATTGTGCTTGCTCTCACTGTGTAGTAGCTTTGTGTATTGTTAAACAGCAGAGTTAGTGATTTTATAAAACTATGAGGAATTGTTTATCATGTCTTGTTGTCTCCCAAAAGATTACTTTGTGTGTCTGTAAGCATGAAAACTTGCTTGTAGCTCTGGACTTGTATGCGATGCTGCAGTCAAAATGTTTTTGAGACACTACATTTTGCTTTCACTCTCTGTAGCAGAGGACTCTTATGTCCAACATATCCCTGATGACCAGTATCACAAATGCAAGACAAAATTGTGATTTTTTTAGAGGGGATTGATAGACTAAAACATGTCAAGCATAACCGTAAACGACTGAAAGAATCCTTTACATAGGGTAAATACACTGGATCTAGCACTGTAAGACTATTGCTCTTGGTATTTGACCTGTTCCCTGTTGGGATGGTTAATGGTTGTTCCTGCATCTTTTAGTAGACTTCTTCCAGGAGAGAGACTGTGAGGAGCATGTAATGCAGTGGCTACTCTGAGCAAATACTACAACTGATTTGCAAAGGCAGAAATGGGTGTAAAAAGTGATGCTAGAGGTAGCTCGTAATTAAAGCTTTGTGGCAGTGTGATAGGTTTTTTTCTTGCTTTGGTGATGTTTTTTTTTTTTTTCCTTTTCTGTTTTGAACTGTTTCAATTTCCCATAACTGCAACAGAATTCTGTCCTTGTAGAACAAGAACAGTCAAAGATGACTGAAAGAAATTGTATTCTATGTGAAGTATTTTAGCATTTAAGATAAAAATGTTCTGACTTCTGAGTTTTCCTGTGCTTTGCCTTGCAAACAACCATCTTGTGGTTTGAAGTCTACAAATGAGTCAGGACCCCTGACTGGCACAGTACTGATCTCCCTGTCAAATGGAATCGCTTCCTGTGTTGGCCTTCCTCTGTGGGAAGATGAGCGTATTTAAAGGGGATGTTCAACTTGTGTTATAGTGCTTGCTCTCTGAATTTGAAAAACACTACTGTTGTCCATTTAAAAGGCAGGGGGAAAAAGTATGAGGTAGACCTTTTCTTTGTTATTTTAAAATCACAATTTGCCTTTATTTTTTTTCAGAAGAAAATGTGTTTATTTTTAATTGATGTAATTAAGATGATAAATTAATTTTTACTTGGGCAGATAATTGCTTGTAAATAAGTTTAGTTTTAAATTTCTCATAATGTCTGAAAGAGGATGGTCTGAGAGAAGGAAGAGAAGACTGAATACCTGGATTTCCTTAAAGTTTCCCTAAGTTGTTTCTCCTTTCATGTCCTGAATTTGAGAAGGTGATTCTGCCGCACTTTAATTTTGAAAAGCTATAGGCAAAATAGGAGTAGCTTTTGCCTGCTTGCTCCCAGCTGTATTCCTCTCTTCTGCTTGACCACCTCTTTCTGTCTAAAAGTCTGCTGCCAGTCAATACTGGAATGTAGAAATTTATTGAGAAGACAAACTATCATACTGAATTTAGGACTGTTAGGGGAAGGAAATATATTGCTATTTGGAACTCTTGCATTGTAGTTCAGGAAAATATGGACGCTGTGGTACAGTAAACTGACATTTCTATTAATGTCAAGTGGATGTTTTGAAGGTAACTTAAGTGTTTGATTTAAAACATACTGAAATTCTCAAACTGGGGTAGCTAAAGATACAGGATTGTAGAGGAAACAGATGGGTACAGTATACTCGAAAGTAGAATTTCTGCCCTTGCTCAAGAGAAAGTAGTGAAGAAACTCGTAGCTGGGGAAAGAACCTCCTCATGATGCCACACTCAGCGACAATCATGACCGCTCTCAACTTGGTGAAGAATGTGGAAAGGAGAATGAAAGACAACTGAGAAGGGAAGGATGGCTGCTGCAGTAGTATTTTTCTTTCAGTTTGTCTTTTAGGTAATATGTTTGAGGTTTGGACATCCGCTGCTACAGCTGCTCATACCCCACTTAATTCTGGCCTGGAACATATGCTTGTATCTGGATCTGTCTCTTCTCCCCTCACGTGTCCCCCAGTAGGACTGTCAACCACTGTGCCTTGGTGCTGAGAAATGCTGTAATAGCAGTTAAATCATGTTGTTACAAGAAATACGAGGAGAGGAACTCTCACATTGACAGGATGAGAGAGACTTTGTGTGCAGAGATCTGCTGCACCCTCACAGTACAGTGCAAAGATCAGGCAGTTTTAAAACACTGTCACAGAGAAAAATGAATTAAGAAGTTTAAAACCAGAACTCTAAAGATACGTGGTTCCTGCTTTGCAGTCTAATGGTGTCTTGACATTTTCCTCTTCATGTCCTGGTCTTATTTTTCTCACTTGTATCAGAATGTGCAAGTACCATCTCCTTCTGACAAGCAAAACAAAGGGGCTTCACATGAGTCTCTCTGTACTTATTTATTTATTTTGAGAGAGGAGAGACATTCAATTATAGGATACAGAGGAAGCTGCATGTCATCTGCATGCACTCTGTAGTGAATGATGCTTGAATTCTGAATGTGCAATTGGAAATCCAAAGTAAAGATGTGCATATCTAACTCAGAGGGTTCTCAGATGCACGGAAAAAATGGAGCAAATTCCTAATCCAGCTATGAATGTCCACCTTGCTGGCACATTTCTTGTGCAATGTGGATACGCTAACAAAACACCTAACCTTACTTCACCTGTGAACTTTTGAACTGAGTAAGAAGAGCAGACTTTATACTGACAAGTTTTCATTAAATTTTAAAATACATATGCAGGTTTGTGGTGTCAGCAAAGGAAATTTCTCCTAGCAGGATTCAGAGCAAGGGCTTTAAGATCTGACTTGGTAGATGGCTACTCCAGCTGTCATGGTCGTGCTTTTTGTATAGCGTTATACCTATTAGCTAGGAGCTGAGGGCTGCTCTCCTGGGGGCATATTTACCATGCAAGTGTAGCCTTTACAGTTTGTGTTGACTGTTGTCACTGTTTTTAATAGAAGATTTCCCTGTCTGCAACAAACAACGTGCAAGCTCACTGCTCCTCTCTTCTTAACCTCTTGCTGAGCGTTGGCAGTCTGGCCCAATGGCAGGTTCTGCAGCTGCTTTTCTTTAATGACCTGGAAATGGCATTATATGGGTGCAGACTTAGTGTTAACCCATGATTGATGTGTTATTTCACTAGGTAACTCACTGTGTGCGTGTATTAGTGCAGAACAGATATGTTTCACTGCACACAATAGGTTCATTCTTCACTAGATAAATATAATGTGAGTAATTGCAGTTCATTATGTAAATACCCCCATATGAGACTTCTATGGAGTCGTAATGGATTTTGCAGAATCTTTTCTCCTACAAACAGTATAATTCCATTGTTTTTAAAGCAGTGTAACAGTGTCCATCAGGAGGAGGGCTTCTGAGCCTGCAATTTTTATTTTAACTTGATCTGACTTTATTTGAACTGAGGAGAACAGTTCTGTCTATTCAAACATCTAACTGCCTACTATTTGGGGGCAGGAAGGGGAAGGGGAATAACATGATCCTTCCATTATATGATTCCCAATTTTTCACTAAGCAGGTCAGTGATTCAGTAGAAAGAAACATCTTAGACACCAAAAGGAGATGATGCTTTCAAATTTTGGAATTAATGCTGATTAAGCAGTAATGATGGGTAAGAAGGCCAAGTAAGGTCTACTTGATGTGATAAAGACCATATAGCATGTGGAGGTTTTTTTTTTTTTGTTTTTTTTTTAAGCATGTAGATCATGGAAAGTGAGCTTGAGTGGAATTGAAAAGAAGAGAAATATTTCCCTTTTTTTAAAAAAAAAAAAAGAGGGAGAAAGGAGTGTTAAGAAAATGTGATGGAGGAGAAATTCAGGTCCAAAAGGTGCAACACCAAAAGGGGTATTCCTGTTAAGCTGAGATATTAAAAATATTTTTTGTCTTAAAGAATGGTTTTTAACTCTGATCTTCTCATATTTATCTGCAGCTTTGTCAGCTTTGTGACTAGATTTTGCTTGTAGCATTACTTGTAGATTCTTCTGTGTCTTTGCTCCTTATGCTGTCTGGTAACACCAAGATGCACAAAGAATGCTCAGGTTGGTCAGCTCTGAGAAAGGGAAAGTTGCACGTATTTGTGAAGACAGGCCTTTGTTCTGTCATGGGGAATTCCAGCCAACACTATCATGTATCTGGAGAACTCTAACATGTCTCTGAAATAAGAGTGGAAGTCTTGTGTTTTACTATTGCTAAGTTCCTTACATACTGAACAAAATCATAATGAGAAAAATAGTTTAAACTGACTTACAAAAAACAGCTCAAGTCTATAATTGAATGAAAGGAGAAGCCAAATAGCACAGCTGCTTTATGTAATGGCTAGCCTGTCTTCAAACAACTCGGCTGTGAAATGATGCAAGCCTTGAGATTATTACTTGTCCCCATTGGCAATTTGTATTCTCGAAGAGCGTGCGTGTGCACTTCTGTGCTTCAGCCTCAGGTGGGGGAGGCGGGATGCTGGGTGGTGCTTGCTGTGCCAGTTGTGGCAAATAAGGTCAGTCGGCACACTTGAGCTTTCCTAAATAAATCCTTAGTCACTTCGTCTTCCATTTTTTAAAAATATAGAACTCTGATTCTCTTGGTAACACAGTTAAGGCAAGATGCCCAGAAAGATAACATATGTTGTCTTCAGCTACTGCAGTTCCCTGGTCTTACATATTCCTTGCAGCAGCAACTGCTGCTCTAAGGAATGCTGCTTGAAGTGTCTGCTGCTGTGGAGCACTGCTTTTTGTGACAACAAAACTGCATTATCAGATGTGACCCAGGACAGTATGAGAGAGATGTGTAGCTTTGCTGAAGCGTTGTATTGCCTGTATGCATCAGTAGGCTTAAGGCCAAACACATGCTGATTTTATCTGGACTAACTTCAAGCATTGTCTTGGGAAACTGATAGCAGCTTTTTATTTACCTGGTTTTGGAGAACTTGTCTCTTCCACAGCTTCGGAGCAATGTGGTGACTACTTTCTTTGCCTAGGATTAATTAATTTGGTTAACCAGCACAGGTGAGAGAAGACTCACTAGCACTGTAACAAATGCAATACCGTAACTTCTTCAGTTGTCCCTTTATTGATATGAATATCTTGGCCTAAAGTAAATATTCAGAAAAAGCATTTAGTTGTGGTGTTATTCACCCTCATCTCTTACACTCAGTGGTGTGTGTGCGCATACCTACATGTGTCTCCTTTCCTAAAACTTTTTGGCCATTTAGAGTACAGGCAAGGATAGCAGAGCCAGGAATTCCAGCCATCACCCACTGTCACACGAAGGGAGCATGGTTTGGATGGGGGAAGCTTTCTTAGGAATTGAGATGTTTGCATCAGGACTGAGCAGTTGGGAAACTCCTTATCTGGAGGAAAGAGAACAGCACAAACCTGGTAGGACATGGTACGGCCTTCAGGTAAAAAGTACCAGCAAAAATGCTGACTTATCAGTGATTTCCATTCAACTGTTTGATAGATTTGTATAGAACGTGGACGTCTGTTCTTTTTTTAAATCTCCTTGTAGGAGTTTTTTACAATTCTAGGAAGCTGTGAACAATCAAATCATACTGTTATTACACGAGTATCAAATAAATGCATCCAAGTATGTATATTAATATGTTGCATGAAAATACGTATTTGTAAAGTGTCTCAGAAATGCATCTTGTGTTATCTGAGTACGATCAAGAACCTGTTCATGAGAAGTGCTATTGAAGTCTTGCAAATAATTATTAAATACTTTTTTTAAGTATTGGTCTCTGAAAAGATCTGACTTCAAATTTTAAATCACTTGAAAGAAAGTAGGGAGTTCTCAAGAACAGCTGCTTGGGAGGAAAATTTTAAACAGCGTAAGGAGATAATACCTTGGGTGGTGGCTCCCTGGTGAGAAATAAAACCCGTGAATTAGCAATGCATTAGGAGGGGGGTCAGTGGTCTCCAGTCGGTGATGGATGAGAATGGGTACTGAGCTTGCAGCTTTGGCACTTGATTGCTAGAGAAGTGTCACAGGAGCACGGTGCATCTTGTAAGGAAGGCTCTTCATGAATTTGATATTTCCTGTTCTGGAGGCAGAGTAGCTTCTGTAGTTTGGATTTATGCTAATGATAGAAGTGAACAGAGACTGGGATTTAGATGCTTGCTTTTTTCTAGCAGTAAGATTATAGACAGCTGTCTGTAAGTTGGAAGGGGATGTAGGATGACATGGCTTTTACTACATTCATAAAGAATATTGCAAGTATTGAATCTAGGCATCAAAGAAGTCAGAAAGCTCTTTAGGGAATTTTAGATGCTTTTTTTNTTTTTTAACTCTTAAGTTTTACTATGGATCAAATGTCCTTCTGCTTTTTTTCCAGCAGCCTTCAGAGTTAATTCCAAAAATACTATTCTAGGGAGAGTTAATTTCATCCTCCATGAAAATGGAGACGGTCACTTCTAGTGATGCCCGAGATGTGGAGGGCTTGAGAATTGCACTTTTCTAATACATCTTTTTTTGAGAGCTCCTTGATACATGGCGTGTATGATTAACTAAACATCACCTTTGGGTTAAGGGTGGTAACACTGGCCTTTCATAGCTCATAATAAAACATAAGCACTTTGATCAAATATATCAAATCCTTTATCTAAATTTAACGCGCCAGTCCCCATATTTTTAACAAATTGAAGATTAACTGAAAGAGTTTTCATGATGGGGAAAAAAAGGGCAACCCAAAGCACTGAGGTGGGCTTTTAATGTTCAGATGAGTTTGGCTCAGGGCTTTTTCTTGTTTTGCATTTGCTGTAGCTTACCTGGTGTTGGTTGCTACTAATTAAAATCATAATGTAAAATGGCATTTGATTTCTGCAGTCATAGGAAAGATGGCTATATTATGACCTGAACTTGAGTCTTATTGTTTAAAATTGAGAGACTCATTTAAAAGTGATGAGCACAGCAGCCTGAGTGTCTTTCTTGCAGTGTTAGTGACATTACGATGCCTTAACAGCATGTAAAATAGAAATGCGTGCTCTGACAAATGGTTTTTTTTTTCCTTGCACTTACTAGCATACTTATGGGTATTAATTTTGCTTTTACTTCACATCTTTTAAACATACACCAGCTTTAATGTATTTTTAAGAACTAATAATAAATACGTTACTCTGAGCAAGTGAAGCCTGAGCTTCCCATGGTATGCAATATGGAGCATGGGAGTAGAGTTGGACCTCAAGACATGTCAGAATCCGAAACACCAAAGTGAGAAGTCTATCTTGTAGTTTTTCTGTGGTAGGATATTATTCTTTGTGATGCCAGAGGGGATTCATAATGATCAAGTCCAGCATTTCTGCTAACTTAGGGTGTCGGAGGAGGAATACCTAAATAGATCTGTTTAATTTGCTTAGAGACTGCAAGGTTTCAGCTCATGCTCTCTAGAAACATGTAGCCACCTGTATTGGTGGTGGTGTCTGGAGAAGCCAGCCTAAACCTGGTCTTTACCCAGAGCAACAGTAACTGCTGAAGATGGCAAACTTGCTTTATGTACAGCAGTAAGTCTTGAACAGGTTTTATCAGGTTGGTGTTGTGAACTTGAGTTAGCTGATGAATTGCCTATTCTCTATTATTCAAGGTTAAATAAATGAGTTAAATAATTCTGAGTTGTTAAGTCTGTAGCACGTTCTAATATTATTTTAATCTAATTAGAACCTATTTGTCTTCCGATAATTCTTAGTGGTCTTACTCTGCAATTGTGATTAGGTATTTAAGAAAGTCTAATATCTTTGAAATTCAGGATTTTTGTTAACTTTTCTGGTAACAAGTCAATGGAATTAATTATCATAATGCTGGCTTTTTAACATATGCTAGTATGCTATTTCCAATTGCCTTTTAAGAGAACTTTGATTTTTCAGGATCAATGTTCATTGGGGTGGAGGCGGGGATAAAACAACAAACCAAGACTCGCCAGAATGACAGAACAGAATTATATCACAAGTTAGCAAGTGCTGCCATAGAACTTTACAAAACTAACTTTCTGTAACATTCATAAGCAGCACTACATTGACTAAACTACCAGTTACTTGATCTGATATTCAAGACTTCTGGAAAGTCATATATCCATCTCAAAATTCATCCTTGTGATGAATCAGTGACAGAATTATAGGCCACTGAAGTACTTAATGGCTTTGTGATTGCTTGACATAATGTTGTCTCGTGGATCAAAAGCCATGTTATATTTTAAGCTTTGGAGTAAGGACAGTATTTTCAAAGTAGTAAACTGTCAGCCTAAAACTTGCAGGTTGCATCAGCTGGGTCGTTGGAAACTTAACCTGAAGACAATGGGTCAACAGATGCCAATTCAACCATTAGTGAAAAAGAAGTCGTCTTTGAAATAGGCTGCTCAGTGCTGCTTTGCTCTGGTCCACAGCAGGTTTCTAACCAGTCGTTATCTGCCCCTTTAAATGCATCAATTTTGGTACCCAGTGTCTGTGTCCCTAATCCTGCAAAGATCTGAAGTAACAGCAATGCTTTTCCTTACCTTTGAAGTCTGTACTTTGGATTTAGAGCCAATCTTGGGGTCCCTTTTCAGAGGAGTTTGCAAAGTTTAGATGAACATTCACAGACCATTGTAGATGTAACTAAGGGCTTCATTCTAGTGTATAGACAGTAGCGGATTAGCACTTAAATACATTGTGACCTTTGCTCTCCATTTGTATCTTCAGAGGAAAATGCTGGTTTTGTTTGTTTCTGTAGTATTGTCTCCATTATGTTAGAGTGCTCAATTACAATTTCTCATTTTTAGGTCCTATCTTCAGTTTTGAAGTATTTTGAATGCATTGAAAGCATTAGTGTCTGCAACCTAGCACTAGCCTTGGGAGTAAAAGGGTAATTTATTTGTGTAGAGAAGAGTTCATTTCCTAGCCTGATGCTCAAAAGAAACCAAGAGTGGACTTTGTCTTAATAGCTATAAATTCAAAATAAAAATGAAAGCTTATGTAAAATGGCACAAACAGACTAGAGCTACAGTGGACTGCTGAAATTGGATTTGGTTAGCTATAAACATCATTAGCTTAAAGCGTTCTAGCTTACCATGCAGTGTGAGCTCTCATAGGCTGAGATGTGATAATGCTTTGCTCTTTTACATTTTAACTCCTTGTGGAGATGCTAAAAGCCAGCTGAATATAGGCTTTGTAGAAGCTAAATTAACCATGCGTTCCCTGAGGGTTTATGGCAAACTGCAAGGTTTTTTTGGTGGTGAAGTGGGCTAAAAATAACATGACAGTAACATAAAATGCTACTTATTCATTTTATGCATTAGAATATTTAGTCTTTTAAGATTGTTTATTTATATGTAGTAGATTTTGATTGCCTGTAAATGTGGGTTGCATATCCTTCATTTTCTTGTGAATTGAAATATTAAGTTTTGAATGGATGTGAACGGTATATGCAAACTAGATGATGCCATTACAAACTTGCTCACAAAACACTGATGTAGTATAGAATTTTTGTAGCATTTTTATTTCCACAAGTCGCTAGCTCATTCACATAATGTGGAATTGTGCTCGTTTAATCCAGTGGGTAATGTTACTTGACCTCAATCTTTGTCATAAGTGAGTTGGAAATAGTCAATAAGCAGGCATTCCCATACCAATGAAACACTTAAACTTATACTCGTGGGGCCTTCATAAAATTCAAAGAGTACATGTACATATGTGTAGTCTCTACGGAATAGGTCTAATAAGCAGTCTTTTGCTCTCTGATGTACAGCTCACTTGAAACAAGTAAACGTGTGTTCTTGCTGCATGCAAACACTACTTGATGGATGCTTCTACCATTGGGTTCTTTGCAAATAAATCTGGAGCATCCAGATTTTTCCTCTTATCTGACAATCTTGAAGGGCTTTGTAAAGCTGAGATATCCTTTATTATCCCACTGTGTCTCCTGTCCTCATCTTTCCTTGTGTAGGTGTACATAAAACACATTTAGAGAAATAATGGAGAAGTTGCATACAGCTTAAAAGCTGGAAGGATTTTCTGGAGAGAACATATTAAATTGCTCATTGTGTAAGGTGGCTGTATTCCTTCACTTCCTTTTTTTCCTGTCTCTGCTACTTTCCCTATTTAAAGGATCACTGTTTTTGAAAAACATTTCAGAGAAGAAGGTGTATGTGTGAGGGCACCTTTTTAGCTTTTAGCCCAAACAGAAAAATATTCTGTGGTGAAACACAGCTCCAGATGTAAAGCTTGGTGTTTAGAACTACTGTGTAATACACCGCAAAGGAATTAACAACATTACCATGTGCAGTGTAGCGTTAGGACTTATTTGTCTATTTTTGCAGTAACTGAATTTTCTGATATGTGGAATATAGCTAAACTGATGCATTTCCTCCCCCCTTCCCTTTATTAATAACTTCCAAGAGAGATCACTTGCATCTTCAGTAAGATTTAGCGCTTTAGCCTTCTGCATTTATTTTCTCTTTGGATAAAACTCATTGTAGATAAGAAGCATCAGAAAAGAAATACAATAAACGTTTGTGTTAATTATATCATTTCCTCCTACTCTTCTCCCCTGCACCATATGTTCTTCTCTCTCTATGCCTCTCCATTGATTTTTATTAGGGCTTGATACGTGTCTAATCAAAGATCTCAAAGTATGTTCTGATGATGCGAATATGACCCTATTCCTGCACCCTTCTATCAGTTTAAATATATCCAGCGGCAGACAGAGGAAGAACAATGGGATTTGTCAAGTGGAGTTGCTCTAGGCATCTATATACATGACTTTCCTTTAGTCTGCATTCCCTACTTCAGTCTGTGCCAAATCCCATGTTACCCTTTGCACTTGACCTGTTTTGCAATTTTATTTTCAGTCCTTTGGTTATTTTTCTCAGTGTGGTCCACTGCGAAAGCTCTGGAGATTCACCAGCATTCTCTATCCATGCCTGTGACTTTCTATTCCAACGTTTGATAATTCATGTGCAAATTTTTCTGCTTTCATGGAGATGATCAAGTATAATGGCATATTTTATTATCAGAGATTTGGTGAAATTTTTTACATTTTAAAAATGGGAGTAAGGGATGATCCAAGTTAGCACACCTGTATGGGGGGCTCTGCTTCTGAGGCCACTGACACATGAATAACTTACCTACACGCACTGCAAAGATGCCGCTTCAGTTTTAGTGGCATTGCTTCTTTGATCAGTTATCTGTGTGTTTATCAATTATCTGTGCATTTTCTAGCAGGACCAGCACTTAAATATTCTCCCAGATTCAGCAGTTAGCTATAAAAGCAGAAGTACACAGTAGAAATGCTCTATTACTTCCAAGTTATAAATTCGTTATTATACTTCTCTGAAACTCAGATTTCTTGTGCCTTTATTCCAGGATATCACGAGGCTGTACCTAATAATGATACACGCTGCTATCTCCCCATTATAAAAAACTGAAACCTTTCAGCAGAATTTGCTTTTTTCTTTTTTTTCTTTCCCCCCCCTCTTATTTATATGCCTTGGTCCTCATATAAGCATACTTAAGGAAAGTTTCTGCATCTGATCATGAGGACAATGTGGAGTGTGTGTGTGTAACATCAGCTTTGAACCTGGTGTCTTACTGCAGTGATCTGCATACTGGGCAGAGCCAGTGGCAGTCGGGCCAGGACGCAATGTGAGCTTTTGTGACAGGAGATGTTGCCGCTGTTGGAGGTTTATACGTACACGTGTTAAACCACTGCTGTGGCATATGGTAGCTTTTCAGTCACTGAACTATTGAAAGGAACCAAATAACTGCCTGAATGTATCGGCGTGCGTTAATGGAAGATGCAGAAAATACCTTGTGCTGTAATGCACACAAATGTCTGTTAATGCTGAAGGTGGTGGCTGTTCCTATACCAGATAGTAGCAATTTATTTTCTGTGTTTTTTTCCTCTGAGATTATTAATAGTAGAAGTAAATGTTTATATTAAATGAATGTAATTGACTCATTTGTGCCAAATGTATGCATTTTGAATCTGATATATTAAATGTTTAGGAAATGTAAGTGCAGTCCAGGTTGGACAAATGACTGTTGTCTTTTCTTGGCGATAATTAATGAGGGTTTTAACGCATGTTAAATCTCTCTGGCTATTGAGCACAGATGCATTGTATGTGCTTTCAGAAAGTTTCCAGGGCTTCCAATCATTCTTTGAAGAATGAAGCTAGCTCTCACTTGTCATCAGTGAACTGTGTGCTGACTTGAGGCAGATAAAGATCTTTGTTAATGTTAAAATGAAGTGAGCCCCACAAGTTAGCCTTACAAATTTCTTTCCTGACAGTTTTGAAAAATATATTTTTTAAGAAAAGCTGAACAGCACAAGTAGTGAGGCAGCCCACTGTTCCTATTTCGTTCCTAGTCCTGAAAAGATAGTATTGCTTATATAACACGTTCAAAGGAGCACATAATTCATTATGTATGGTTAGTCAGCCATGTGCATTTTTACATTTCTGCCTGTAGGTAGGCTGAACACCTGGTGACATGGCAACATATTTAAAACACTGTTTAGAAAATCCACAGTAACAGCACAGATCTGAGCACTTTCAAAATGGTTGAATAATGCAGGAAATAAGTTGTCAGAAGGGATGCTAGGGTTATTTCATAGGAAGGCAATAGTATGGGTAGAAATATATACTTACTGTCCCTGAGCGATGGTCGATGCACAAGGAAAGCTGCAGTGCACTGTGCTGCTCTTGGTCTGTGCAGCTTACCTGAGCCAACCCTCCTGTCTTTTAAGTTCCAGTTTGTTTTTAGAAAGCAGAAAGCTTTCAGCAGCCAGGTGTGGAACACAGATTTTGATGTTTTAAAGCAAACAGTTCAGTGTTATTAGGGTAGTGGCGGGGGGGGGGGGGGGGGAGAAAGTACTAAATATCTAGTCTAAAGGTAGAAAATGTGAAACAAGTACAGTACACAAAGGCAGAGTGAATATTTTGGGGGATACTCTAACCAGAGAGGGAAGAAACTGGAATCTTAGAGCGGGTGCTGGAGCTGTGTTGTGTGATGCAAGGATGACTCAGCCCATGCTCAGCTCATCTCCAGCTTTTGCCATGCTTATTTACGTGAAAGTTCAATTGCTATTCTTAAGTCTGTGTGTTTAGGGGAGAGGAAGGTGAGAAAGAAGCAGAAGGAGAGAAACAGAAGTGAGAGGAGGGAGGGAAGGCTTTAAAATGCAACAACAAAAATACCTGGACCAATCCTTCCTGCTCCCCATGCCGCTCTCCGTGGAGGAGCTTGTCATCCTATGCTTGCTCTATCAAGGGGATTCTTCTACGAGCGCAAATTAATAATTTATTCATAGGCTCGAATCAGTTTGCCCGCATTGATTCACTTATGCTGCATTTCTTTCCATTCACGAGCCTTTGCCAGTCCCCATCTCTCGGATGGTGCCTCGCTGCAGCTCTCTGGCGTGGGAGGAAGCGGCGAACGTGCCGCCGTGCACAAGGACGGGCTGTGCGGGACCCGGCTCGGTGCGCGAGCATCGCCTGCAGCCCGGGCCCGGCTGGCTCCGGCATCCCGCTGCCCGCATCCCGCTGCCCGCATCCCGCTGCCCGCAGCGATGCCACCCTGGCGGGGCTCGGCGCTCCGCTCCCGGTGGGGTAGGGGGGGCCGAGCCCCGGGCTGGGCGGGGGCCCGAGCCCGGCCGCGCTGCCCGGCATGCGGCGCTGCCCCGCCTGAATTGGCCGCGTCCCCGCCGGTGGGCACGGCCCCCCCGAGCCGCCCTGGCTCAGCCCCCGGCAACGTGCAGCGCTCTCCTCCCTGCAAGGGCTCAACTCCACTTTCAGCTCCTCTAGACTTTGGCTGCTCTTGCCATCCGGAGGCTCCCTCCCGCCGGTCCGGCTCCTCCTGTGCCTGCCTCTCTCCGCGCTATCCCGTTAAAAGGCTGCTGCCGCCGCTCGCTGAGCCAGTGCGTTGGCTGCCTCCGTCTGGGATGAAGGCTGGAGGTTACCGGCGAGGGAAAGGAGACCTCTAGGCAGCTTTCCATTTGCAAAGTGAGCGGTAATTGCGAGAAGACAGCCTCCCCAGTTGGAATCGATAGTCTGCTTCTTGCTGCTAAGGGCACTTTGGAGCAGTAGTAGGTCACCGAAGTAACTCCAGCACGCTGCTGACTGCGGAGTTGTAAAGAACTACGGGCAAGTGGCTGCAGGAGTGCTGGAAAACGCTTTGCTGTTACCAGGGACAGAGTAGTTTTCAAGTCATTAGAGCTTCTGGTCCTCTCCTTCCATTACACAGAGACGGTCACTCTTGGGAGGGATGAGGATGGAGCTGTGATTCCTCCCAGTGTTGCTCTGGTGGAGGGGATAAGGGTGGGGAAAGGCTTCAGAAGCCAAACCCCACTGCTACTAAATTCAGATTGACTTGAATTTCCCCAAATCTCTTCAGGCACAGGGAGACACAATGCTAGGAAATTTGAATCTTCTTCGGGCTTTTTGGGGTTTTTTCTTTATCTTCTGGACGGCTTTTAACACAGCCTTAGTGGATGTGGTTGGATCGGAGCAGCAGATCCCCCTGTCTGTGTAAGTGTTTTCATGCTATTTCTCTCAGGACTGTGCTCGAGGATGAGAACTTGACTGCTCAAGTTCCTATTTTTTATTGCAGATATTTGGCTGTTTGAGGCACCTTTCTCCTCTGTCAGCTGTTTCTGAAATCATAGTCTTCCACATGCTTGGTGCTACTTTGTTTTTACTCCAGTGCATGTGTTGGGGCAGTGTGTGCCTGTAGGGTCTTATCTTAAACGCTTCCATTTACTGAAGTTAATATTGTTATGTTAACTCATTCTTATGTGAGAAGTTACCATTCAGAACTGTTCTGCTGTTTTATCTGCTTCTTTGTGTGTAAATATATTGAGCCAAAGCATATTTCTGTGTGAGCTGACTGCTCACATTTAAAAAGTGCAGGTTGGGTAGTTTTGTATCAGAGGCCTTACCTTGGCACAGCATCTAGCTCAAGCTTGTAGTTGAACAGCTTTGCTAATCTTTTGCTGTGCCTAGCTTTCTTTGTGAGCTCTTTAATGCAAAATTGCTTGAATCCTTATGAGTGCAGCTGAAGCTGCTACAGTCTGTGTTGCTTGCTATGACATGTGTATTACATTTCTTCCTGTCTCTTTTTTTTTTTTTTTTTTTTTCCCCTCCCAGTGTGAAGCTCTGGGCCTCAGCATTTGGTGGGGAGATCAAATCTATTGCAGCCAAGTACTCAGGTTCCCAGCTCCTGCAGAAGGTAAGGATCTTTTTGCTTGTAATAAGGAAGGTTTTAAAAGAGAAAATGGAGGCAGATTTAATTTTTTAAATAGCAGAGCAGTGCATCCTTTGGTCCAAGATCTATTTTTGCATACTATTCCCTGATGACCCTTTGCATTGCACTACTTGGAGACTCCTTGATTAGACTGTGATTTTTTTTTTTCCTGTCTTTAGAAAGTAAACTCCAATGTTGTTTGTTTTTTTTCCCTCAAAATCTAGGTTGAAGCCTAGATTGTGGGTATTTTGTCTGGTTGCTGCGTTGTGGTGATGTTTCTGTGTAGAAACAGCTGTTCCTTGTGAAAAACGTTAACTTCATTCAAACAGCAGAATTAGGGCACATTTTATTATTTTCACCCTGTGCTGTATGTATGCAGTTGACTATCAGGAAAAGAAGCCTGCGCTGTTGTTTGTCATCTCTGCAGTTTTTACAATCCCATTATTCCCCAATCATCTCAACCCAGTGCTGGGATGTATTACATCATTACAGATAAAAGGAATGAATGTGGTTATCTTCTTGCTCAGCTGCGCAGCTGGGTAATAAGCTAGTGAAGTATTGCAAAAACTTGAGAAATTGGCATAAGTCTACATAATTGGGGCAGAGGGGAATGAGAAAGTGGATTTGAGTATTAGGTGTATATCAAAGGCTGCATCTAGTCTAATCTAAATATGCAAGTTTAGTGTAAGTTCTGTATTGCAGACTGCTCTTTTTTACAGTGATTGCTGAAAAAGGCATCGTGTAAGACTAAGAGAAATATGCTGAAGTCTTTAAGATTGCAATTTTGTGGCATTTAATGTGATCCTTAAAATGTGATGTGGAAATGGAAAAACATTGAGACATTCTCTGACTATGGAGACCACTCATTCTACTCACGTTAAATTTCTGCTGGTTTTAGATGTGATTTTTAGTACCGAGTAACACTTTTTTTTTTTTTTAATGTCTGTTATGGAGGAAATAGCTGCAGCTTGTAGCACTTACTTTGAAAGGCTTGTATAGTTGTGAGATTATGCAATGGACAGTACATGTAACGGTTCAAATAAACAGCTTATACTGTCTGCGTAAAATGAAGCAACTAACTTAAAGACACGTGAGTTCCTGGGTAGTATCTGTCTTGTCATTGTTGTATACCCAGGACTGCAATACCTGACCTTAACTATGCTGAAATACAGATCTATTAAGAACAAAAATGCTTGAGGTTTTTCAATACATTTCAAGGCCATTAAATAGCTTCTGCTAAATATAAAAATCAGGACATTTAGAATTTATTGTGTTTTTAGCTCACATTCTCTAAGGTCTTTGTGTGGTCTTATATCATTTCATTTCTGTGTGAACTCCTTAAGTTCATGAAGCAGATGGATCTTTCCGTTTCAATTAGTATCTAATCAAGTATTATTAAAAGGCTTTAATCTTTTATTGCCCCCTAACAAACAGGTACATTTAGTTAACTTTGGAACTGCTCCATGTGCAGCCATTTTTTGAACTAAACTGACTTCAAATATCTTTGTTTACCAGAAAAATGTGGAATATGCTGTGTTGGGCAATAGTGCTAAAATCCAAAAAGATTGAGTATAAGATCCTTCCTCACTCTTCTCTTCCTCCTAGTAGATACAGGGGAGATAGCTCATCATTTCTGTTATGTATTTTTTTCCTTTGTAGTATTAAAATTTCTTCCTATTGGTTGTTAGAATTGTAGGTAATTGGAAGGTAATCACCTTACCTTTTTATCAGCATCCTTTCCATTTCACTAACAAATCTGTGCTCCTGTTTTTGAAGGTAGACAGTGTATATTCATTCCAGGTTATTTTGTTTCTGTTTCTTGGCTTTTGTTATGGTATTTCATTACGGAATGAACGGGGGAAGATGAAATGCGGATTTGAAGGTATTTAGAGATCATTTGTTCCCCTATCGCATCCTCTGCTCTATTTTTCCTCTTTTCTTACCTTCTGGCTGCAGTAGTTTGAGGAAACCTCTGGTGCTTTTCAATTTTATTTAAAATTTCATGCGTCTCTGTCCATTGAAACTTGCCTTTTCTTACTGTTGGTCATGGAGAATGAGTCTGGATGACAGATGACTTCAGTATATATTTTTTGCAAAGCATATTTTCTAAGCTCATGTGAATAAAAACATATCAGACTTGAAGATTCACAAGTATTTTCAGCATGTGAAGTCAGTGGCAGAAGTTGTCATAACAATTAACCAAAGCGATAGCACAGCAGTGCTGAATGCAAGCATGGCTTTTTGTTGTGTGGAGGGTTTTTTTTTTTTTTTTTTTTTTTTTTTTAAACGTGTTTGGTGTTTACTGTGAGCTTTGGGTGATCAATGTATCCTTAAAAGCAAGAAGATTCCACTTCTGGAAGCAGAGTGACTTCTAATGCTACTGGATGAATCCATACTTCCTTATGGTGAATTAAGCATTGTTAGAAAATGAAGATATAAAAGCACGTGTATAATTATGTATTTGGGCAGTATAGATTTCTTAATTACCAACTGCTTTGCAGTGCCATTTAGCTTAATAAAGGCTTGATAAATAAAAAATTAATGTAAAGGTTACTTGATTAATTCTGTTAGCAGATATGGTGAGCACTACTTTCAAAGGAACGCGTGTGAAACTAAGGCGTTATTGACACAATCTTTTACCTAAATGCTTTACACCATAAAATTCATGTGGCCCATCCAGAATCTTCATGGAGAAAATGAAGTTATATGCGATACTCTGTTAACAAATCCTATCAGATTGCAGCTGTGAACATTGGTAGTTATTACAATTCCTGATTATTGCTGTGCTGCAAACACCAGCATTGCTGTCCTATTGAGTTTTGAGAAGATGCGTAAGAATATTTTCACCACTACTCAGTTTTTTAAAAAGCAATACTGTTTATCTTAACTGAATGTTTTTGTCATTTCATCACATTATTATAATCTTATCTAAGTATGTTGTTACACCTTCTAACAGAATGTGGGATATAGGGCCTTTTCCCATAACTGGCTTTAGATGAAATACAGACCCTGTAAATAGTTCAGAAAATAATAATAGCTCAATAAATATTTCGGAAATGGAGATGACATTTATAGCAAATTAACACTTTAAAGTGTTGCATTTAAAATTCTATTACTTCCGGTGTGAAGGAAGGCCATTCTGTGTTCAAAACACCAAGCATAAGAAAATAGGACAATATTATTCTTAAGTTAGCTGATATATGGAGGTTTTACAGTTGTCATGTAGATTTGGCAGCATACATGAAGCTGCTTGGTGCATGCTCTTCACCTAGCTAGCAAATACTTCTGGAGCCTAAGAGTCTCTTCCAATTCTAATTGTTTCTTAGGTTGCGAACAGCACAGTATGATAGAAATTTTTCTCCTTATACTTTGAAAAGGCATCTGCTTTAGTTGAATCTTGACATGCCTTTAAACTTTTTTTAAACGCTGATTATGTTTAGTTTTAACACTGCTATAGCCTGCTGGCAAAGCCAGGCTTTGTAGGTATAGGATGAAAGCGAGAGTTAGGTTCCAGGAATGTATTCGTTTCAGTGCTATGCTTATTCCTCCAAAATTTGAGACTTGGAATGCTATTGTTCGTGTTACGGTGTTCGTGATAATGGTATGTTTTCAGTTCTGTGCTGTTGCAAAATAATAGCAATAAAATGCAAGTAGAAAGTGCAGGTAAATTGCCTTCTGTTAATGTTAAAAATAATTGACGTTTGCGCAGTAAAGCTTTAACATCAATGAAGTCCAATTATTTGAATATGTGAGGTGGTTTATTCCCTCAGAGGTCTTTTGAAGAAAACTATGCATACTCTGAGCTTTAAGAATTCTTGATTTGGTTTTGAACAGTCAATATTAATTTATTACTAATATAGGAACACTTTATAACTGAATATAAGCTTGTTTGTTGGTTCTACCTTTAAGGTTTCTTGCTGAACACCAGCTTTTTTAAAGCTATCATAGATTTCTCTTATGTAAGTTGCTTAAATGAGTCTTCAGTGTTATGTAAGCCTTAATTCCAAGCAGTATAAAGTCTGCATATGC
Source organism: Penelope pileata (assembly GCA_013396635.1). NCBI lineage: Eukaryota > Metazoa > Chordata > Aves > Galliformes > Cracidae > Penelope > Penelope pileata. The sequence goes on along the minus strand of WBMW01004442.1, from coordinate 427,005 downwards.
CCACTCATTTCAGCAATATCTTCATTGTATTAAGAGTTCTCAAATCCATTGTGCTTTCTTAAAGTAACTCTTTCCATCAGTATAACATTACTGTTTCTAAAGATTCAAAATTACGTTTTGTCTTACCAGCTAGTGCTGTATCTTGTTTCTTACAACTATGAAAATGTCACTACAAAACTAATATAATGGTGATTTAGATCAGCTAAGCATTCAGCTGGTGTACCTGATTCATGCAGTACAGCTATCTTTAGTTTTAAAATGTATAATAGTGACTTAAATTCTTAGAGAAGTTTAGTACCATCATCTTGACATTAATTGCTTTTATTCAGCCTAATGTTGGTTCTGGTTGTCTTAGGCTGTTTTTTTTTTTTTTTCTTTGCTCAAGACGCTGCAATTACTGCTGCCTCCTTTGAAGGAAGGGTCAGTAGGATGGGCGTGTGCTCTTTGAACTGTAGATATGGATTACCTTCTTGACTATCAATTTAACTTTTGCCAGGTGAACTACTAATTTTAATCCTGTGAAAAAATGATGCTGATTTTTTTTTTCTATCAAAAAATAGAGTAAAAATTTACTCTTAAACAAACAAAAAACCCCCCGCAATCATACACCTGGAAGACATGACTATGATTTAAACAACCCAGAACAACAAAACCTAGCCAGGTAAATGGTATTAAGCTTACTGAAAGCTCTATTCAGAGTGAAATCATTATATTCCATACTCTTGAATTCCGGATTATGCAAAATGTCTCTGATTCAGTCTCTGATGACTGAATTAAAATCAAGCCTTAAATGATGAAAGAAATTTGCATCTAAGAATATTAAAACACTTAAATTCTTATGGTTAACACGTGATGTTTTGCAACTTGCAGGACTTGGAACTTTTGTCCTCTTCAACTTTTCCAGGCCACATAAATCACAGAATTATTCTCAGTGCTAAACTAGTTGCTAAGTGTTTAAGTGTTTTTATTATGTATTTGATGTTACTATGTGAAAAAACAAACGTAAATTATTTTGAATGAATATCTTAATTTTTTTTTTTTTCCCCAAGTGCAAAAATGTGCTAAGGGGGGAAACCTGTTGGGTTCAATACCAATTTTCAGTTGGCTTATTGATCTGTAGAGGAAAATATTATCAGAAGTTGGATAGTACTACGATGCGTTTTCCTTTTTCAATAAGTGAATTTCAGTTTTTCTCCTTTCTTATGATGAAGTCCTGCCTTCTCTGAAGGTACCAGAATTTTCTTTTGCTTTTGGTGTATTAGAACAGCGTCTTGAATATTCTTACCCTCATCTCCTGTTTTAATGTTTTATCAGGAGTAATAATTTCTTGGTGCTTATGTTTTAAAATGTGTGACTATCAATAATCATATTTTATATTTACTTTTAACTAAAAGCATGGCATTGTTTTAACCTGTAGTGAATTCTTGCTCTTCTGCTACCCGCACTGTGTTTTGTAGAATTTTGTCTTTCTGGGTTTTGCAAGCACAGCATAATCCTCTTACTTGTTTTATTAAAAGTAAATATTTTCTATTGCTGATGGATAAGAGAAATATGAGATGGCTTCTTTAAGTTTATAATGTGCCTTCCACTTTCAATAATGTTTTTTAATATGGAAATTAAGTGGACAATTGAACTAGAAAACATCAGATCTTGAGAAGTAATGAATGCTAATTTTCCTGCTTCATGCATTTAAGGTTGTTTGTTTTCACATCCTGTATTGGAAAATGCTTACATTTCAAGGTTAAAAGTGCTGGTCTCTATGCAGATTATTTTGACAGTGAAGGTATACAGCCGTGAATAAAGCTGCACTGTAATGGTGATTCACTTCTGAGCAACTGCTGGTCAATACTCTACACTTTCAAATGTCATTACTGTTCTGTAGGTTACAATTTTTTGTTGTTGCTAATAAATGGTTACATGTTGTACTACACAAGTTATATATAGGTAGGATAGACTGTATTTCTTTTTTTAGGTTGGTGTAGATGCTTCACTGAGAAGTCTTCATGGAGTACTTTATTATTCTCATGAAGTTCCCGTTCTGCTTTTTCTATGTATAATGTTTTTACAGACTGGATATTCTTGTGGCCCTACTTAACATCATCTTTTGTGAATAACAAAATTGTTACAATATTTGCAATTGAAAAATAACTCTGTGCAATAAAGGTTTTTTAAATCAGTACTTAGAAGTTGGTAAGGGTCTTTTGGTGCCTTTCTAGAAGTGCTGAATTTCAGGGACAGGTGCTTTCTTCAAATATCCTGCCTTCAGATCTCCTAGGGCTTCACAAAGGCAGTTACCTGTTGTATAGTTAATACACATTGTTTCAGAGGATATTATAAGGCATGAGGAGAGTGTGATTAGTCAAGAGACAAAGACTTGTCCACACAAGACTACACAAATGCTGCAACCAGCATATCAAATTCAAGCTGGGAATTAGTAGCAGACAGTAGAATCCAGAGCACAGGCAATCGTAAGTCCCTTTTCCATGAGAGTTGGCTTAGTGCACTCTTTAGCTGGATCTTAGCAGTAGCTATAGAATCTCAGATTGCTTTTACCAGCTAGGCTTGAGTTTGCTATGATTAGCAGTTGAGTTTAAGAGAAAAATCGTTTGTCTAATGTGACAAAGGTAAAAGATGGCTATTTTAGTAGTGGTATTCTTTGAGAACAAAGAGAGAAGCAGATTTAAGTTTATAGTGAAGTTGGTGTTAGTTATATACCTGTCTGAGTAGAATGAAAGTTTTGGACAAGCCTACAGATGGGATGTATATATGTTTTAAATGTGCCTTAAAAATAGGACTGTCTGAGCAATACACAGTGCTAAGTGATTTTTCATAAAGGTGATGGCCACTGGAGAGGCCAAGATCATAGAATGGCTTAGGTTGGAAAGGGACCTTAAAGATGTTCTAGTTCTAGATTGCCATCCACTAGATCAGGCTGCCTAGGGCCCCATCCAATCTGGCCTTGAGCACCTCCAGGGATGGGACATCCACAACATCCATTTTTTGGGTAACATTTTCCAGTACCCCACCATCCTCTGAGAAAAGAATTTCTTCCTAACATCTAACCAAACTCTCTCCTCTTTCAGTTTAAAGTCATTTCCTTCTTGTCCTCTCACTACTAGGCTGTGTAAAAAGTTGGTCGTCTTCCTGCTTGTAAGCTCCCTTCAAGTAATGGAAGGCTGAAATGAGGTCTCCCAGAGCATTTTCTTCTCCAAGCACACATAAGGTTACAATGCCGGAGGCACTTAAAAAGATAACTATAACTGTTTATCTCTCAAACTAGATTGAGACTGTAGAGTGCACCCAAGTTGAGGATGTAAAAGATGCATGAAGAAACTGTTCTTGAGCCCACTTAAAAAAATAAAAAAAAAACCACACGGTGATCTAATCTGGTTCATAAATCAGGGATATAATGTGGCAAGTATGTATATGTAACTCAGTGTATTGGGGCTCAACAGGTGCAGACCTGATTCCTTTTTTGTTTTATTAGCCAGCTTGTCTACATACATATGTATGACTGGCAGTAGTTTCTTTATCAGAGTTTTGTTCTTGGTTTATAGGAAAGGGTGGAAATGACTTTGCAGCTTCCAGTAGCCTAAATTTTTTTCTTTTGGAGTACTCAAAATGTGGAGTTCATAAGCTTTCCTGAATTTTGTGCAGGCGGCATATTTGAAAGTTGAATTACTGCTTAATATTCTTCTGAATACACTGATACTGAATTTACTTCTGTTTGTTTGGGGCGTGATGACTCTGCAAAGCTGGTTCTGGAAAAAAACAAACAAACAGAAAACTCCTTTGTCTTCCTTTTTAAGTGTGAGAGCTGTCTTACTCTCTTCCACTATGGAACTCTGAATGTTTTTAATAACTTCTGGGATCATGGAAGAATTTGTTCTGGAAGAATATTTTAGTTTATTTAACTCCCTGCTCAAAGTAGGGTCAGTGCTGGTCTGAGAGCAGTTTTCTTGGGGGCTTTGAGTCCAATGTACAGAACCTTCAAAGACTGTCAAAACGTCGTACTCCAAAGCTGTCTTTTCTCAGGACGAAAAGTTATTTGCTTGCATTGGAACCTCCCATTTCAATTCATTGCTGCTGCCTGTCTCTTCTATTGTACACCTTTATAAATAGCATTGATTTATTTTTTTCATACTCTCCTTGTTAGGTACTGGAAGGCTATTGATAGATCTTCCCCCCAACAGCTCCCTGCCACCCATCCCCCACCTTCAAGTGCTCCCCTAAATTGGTGTGCACACTCTTGAGGATTCTTCTCCATACTCATTGATAAAGGTCATTAATAAACACATTAAAACAAAGAGTTCCCAATACACCCTTGAGGAACTCTGCTTGCAAAAAAGCTTCAGAATCGGAATCGCTGTGAATAACCACTGCCTTATGAGCATGATTAGTTTATTCACCCATCCAGAAGTCCTTCCATACAGATCATAGTTATCCTAATTTGAATACTAGGGTGCTATGGGAGACATCAAAAGCTTTTCTGAAATAAGACATCCACAGCTCTTCATTTGTTCACAGATGTAGTGTTTTTATTGTAGAAGGAAGTCAGGCTGGTTATGTGATTCTGTATCTTTGAATATTAATAGAAATATCTACTCAAGCAGCTTTAAGAGACTCTATTAAGACACCCATGTCTTGTTGCAAAAGCAGTTGCCCCTGTTTTGATCAAAGGCCGAATAAATTCAATTTGAAGTGTATTTGTTATCCTCTTTTATACCTCTTCCTTTTATATTGTCAGTCTGGAAGATCTATATGCTTTACATTATCTGTGGTATGTTATACTATTGCCTTCCTTACTGTGATTTTTATTAGCCACTGCATTTTATGGGTATTTCAGAAGAAATGCTGTGGACCTTAGATGAAAGCTTTTAAACTATAGTAAACAAACAGATGACCTAGTGATTGAAATTTGGTTGTTTGGATGTAGAAGAGCCATTGCCTATATCTGTTTGGAAATAAATTTCATTCAGCAAAAATGACATGACAATTTTGTTTTCATTCTGTAGTACACACTATAAGCTGTGTTTACCTTTCAGTTACTTTTAACAAGCTTGTCTAAAAATAAGACAGTTCCAAATAAATATCCTTTATATAAAACAGGAACATAGTGCTACTGTTTCTTTCTCTGTATTGGATCTGTGCATGTTTCATCAGCTCAAGACTTTGACTCTTGAATTAAATCTCTCCGCATAGTAGAAAAAAAGTGTTTTTTTTTGAAGTTCACTTCTTTAGTAGGTTTGCAAGGGAATTCTCTATTTGTTAGGATTTCAATTCTATCTCATTTGGTATTTGTTTCTCCCAACACTTGGCAGGGCAGGCCTCTATTAGGCCCCAGTCATAAACCATATTTTACCGTATTTTAGATGCTTCATTAGGTCTCACCATTTTCTTTTTGGAGTCATTCTTTTGAAATACTTGTATTAACATTACAGATTCTTAACGTAAACTAAACTTTCTTCTGTTTAATAGCTGGGTGGACTTTCCTCCACAGATACTTCTCACAATAGGAATATTTAACTGTTCTCATGGTTATGAAGCCTTAAGTGTAACCTCCACTAAATTGATTGCAAGAACTGGAAATCTTTTTTAATTTTCTTAATTTGTCATGGTAACACAGACATTTCCCTTCTAGGGCTAAACCAAATTCCAGCTCCTAGTTGCCTTGCTCTAGACATTTTCTTTTACTATATTGATCAACCACATTACCTTAAATGAACTTAGTGTTGCACAGAAATCATTTGTCATCTGGTAGAAGGTTTTATGCCTCATCTGTTTTCACTTCAGATTATTCTGCTGTAGCTGGCAAGGAGCTTCAGCATACTCATATACAAACAAGGATTTGACTTGCTTTCCTAAAAAGCAAGAGCTGAGCTACGCAGTAATAGTGTTTGTAGCTTGTAAATAAAAGGCACTGTGAAAATGTTATTTGGAAGAGATTATAAGAAACTTGGTCAGAAGGACAACATAGAGATCTCGTATTGTTCCTCTAGGTTGTATGTGAATGCTTCATTTTTCAGTAAACTCCCAAGAGTTTATCAAGCTAAGCTGCTAATTGTCAAGACACAAGAAAAGGATTTATGTACTGTGAGTATTAAAGTTTGATGTGTTGGGAACATGTCATTGGTCACAGAACTAGATAATTATCTTCTGAAGTGACAAAGCTTCAAAGATGAAAAGCAGGAATATTCAAACTTGGGCTTTACCTTGAAGCGAAATGACTATCATTTTATGACAGCTGTGCCAAATCTGACTGCTGAGCTGTTTGTACATGATACTATCGTATTACGTTAATAGAAATTTTCACTGATAATGAGAACTGTAGGAGGCTAAGAGTAAAGCTTTATGTTATGACTTGCAGCCATTGACTATCTGCATCCAACAGATTTATTACCCCCTACGCACATTGTGCCTTTTACAATATCTTCTGCAGTTTCTTCAGTGAAGTACAACAGAGAGATGATATTATAGATGGCACTGTACGAGAAGTCTAAGTACTCACTTCCCATTTCAGATGTCCCCCTACCATCCCTATCACTACAAACTGCAACATGATTTCACAGTACAAGAAGAGATGAGATCTGACATGCCTCTGGAACTTGCCNAAAAAAAAAAAAGGCAACCCAAACAGCTAGAGGATTTCTGTTCTACACTTAAATTTTAGATTTCCTATTAAAATCAAGGAAGAAGACTGAGATTCAGGTAGATCTATCTTTTTATTCCAGGTCTGTGATAACTTCCTTGATGCTCAGGCAGTGAGATGATTTAGTGTGGCATTAAATTACATCTGTAATGTCATACATACAAAATTCAAAACTTGTGACAGTAGCAGGACTTTTTTCTGAAATGTCACAAGCCTTAAATTGAAAGTTAGAGCTGCAAGCAAGATTCCCCCCAAATCAGTCTCCCACCATCCATTGATGACATCCTTGCTAAATTTTCCTGTTAAATGGACCTAGCAATACTGTCTTTTGCCTTAACTTTCTAAATGTTAAAAGTTCTTGGATGGGAACAAAGTGTTTATTGTATGGGGAAAATTAAGTGGTAAAAAGAGCACTGTGGAAGTAAGGCAAAGTGCTTGGAATTGGTCATCTCTGGGATCTACAAAGCATTAATGTGGAAGCAGACTTTAAATATAACTGCTCTCACTACTGAAAATACACGTGCCTTTTTGAAACAGTCATAAATATCTACAAAATGAACAAGCCTCCTTTTATTTCTGCTGTTGATATTTACTGTCTATAGTTAACAAATTTCCATGTTGCAACATTCTGGCAAGTGAAACAGAACCCTTGCTTGTCAGAGAACTTGTTCTTCCTATACTTTGAATACCCAGTGATATGCTGTGCTAATATCAGATCAAATTTTCAGTTTTACAATTTCTTCTTTCTGTTATGCTGTTTTATTCACCCTGGTGCTTACTATTAGTTTTTCCCATAACTACAATTTTGGACCATTTTTTCACTAGAGCCTTCAGGCTTACCTTTCCTAGTTTTCTTTCAAGTAAGATCCAACCAATAAGACTCCAATGACAGTCAAATTCACAAATGCCAAAAGCAGTTAAATTGTGAACCAGGCAACTTTATTTATGCTGTTATGGGTACCTGATTGCTTGTGTAATATTGACCACATAAATTCATTTTCTGTATGTACTTTCTCTTTCTGTCTTTCTTTGTACTCTCACTTGTTTATAGCCTGAATGCTACTAAGTAAAAACAGAAATCTACCTTTTTGTGTTTAGCTTCCTAGATTCTTAAAACGTGAATGTTTTCGATTTTGTAAAAATGCTTTATTTGAAGTTTTGTCTACTGAAGTTTTTAATCTGCACAGCTCCAGTGTAATAGAAGTTTAAATGCATTCAAAATTTGGCACTAATCCTATCCAGTCCACCTTAAGCATGTAATTAATATAAATATGTTTGTTGAATGGAATTTACTCAGCTTTACAAGATGTCTGGGGAATTTCATGTGAACGAGGGCTGTAGAAAATGTCATTATAGATCCCAGTCCCACATATACTTGTGTGTTGGAACAATTCAAACAGTACTGTATAGAATTATGTATGGACGTACTTGTATGATTGTGCTCTATCTTGGTTCATAAATACTCAGGAGTCGTATAACTGAAAACTGCAGTTATTCTGAATATAATTTCTCAGACAAAAGCAGCTGCAAACTCAGCTCTTCTCAAAAATCTCCAGTGAAATCCATATTGAGAAGTGCAAAATTCCCATTCTTCATGCAAATCTTCAGTGACTATCAGATGTTTTCCTCTCAAAAGTCTAGTAAAATCCTGTGGCTTCCTGATGTGAGTAGAAGGACATGAAATCTAGGCAGACTGTTCTGTGGTTTGCATTGCATGAACTTTATTTATTTAATAGTAAAATTTCCAATACTGTAAGACAGCTCTTTATTTTAGTGCAGAATTTTCTGCACTGTCCTCTGCTGTATGTTTTAATTTTTTTAAAATATTTTGATGGCAACTTGTATGTAAAATACAATAGGAAAATAGTTAAATAACTTACCAGTATGTATTGATGAATGATTTATCAGCTGACTGAACAGGTCAATTTTTCTGTACCATCCCATGTAGTACAGTAGCAGTCAAAAACAGGCTTTAAAACTTGAATGAAAACAAAATGAATGGAGGGTTGATGTTAGCATTTGAGTTAATGTTCCTGTTTAAATCTCACTTGAGAGCAAATTAATTAACAGAAAATTTAAATTCACATCAGTGCAGGAGTAATTGAGAAAAAGGCAGATACTTGTTGATATGGGTGGCACATCTGCAGAAGTTTTGCCCATGATTTAAGGCCATTTTTGGTAAAAGCATACATGTCTTTACTGACAAAGTATTAACTAGCACAAATACTGAAAAGAAGGAAAAATGATGATTCAGCATTGACCATCTAGTGCCATCGTTGTGGCGAAGGGAACTGCTGGGCTGGCAGCTAGTAATGGTACACTCAAAATGTTCAAAATAAAAAAACTCTCAAAAACCATTTACCTAGGATGTACGAGTAGGTCTGTATATACTATGTTTGTATGTTTCCTTGCAGGCTTTGAAACCAGTTCTTAGAATGCTGGCTACTGAATAAATTGCAAAAGGATTTCTTTTACATTCTCTGTAGTCACACATAGTAATGAGGCAGCTATCTGTAACAAGACTGTATTCTCTTGGAGAAGTGATGTAAAATGTTTGAGGGTGCAATGTTTTTTAGACTGGAAAATGTAATGGTTTTGATATAAAGAGTAATTATAAATCTCCATGATGGCTTTGCATTAACTCAAGCTGTAATTTACTTTAACTGCAAAAGTATATGTACTTCACCAACTTTTACTTTTTCTTCTTGGTGGGTAGGAGCTTAGAACTGATAGATTGCTTTTGTTTCCTTGCTTAATTGTCTAAAAAGAAGAGTGATTGTAATAGAATCACATTTCTTGTAGGTGAACAGTAAAATAAAATTGTCACCTAGTGATTTCAGCGTACGGGCTCCCTAATTCTCCTCTTGATTCCCTTCTAAAGGAGCTTGCAATTGTTTTGTGGCACTAACTCTTCTTCTTCATTATGGCATGTATGAAGAATTGTTTTTTTTCTTTTTAATATGAGTGGCTTGATATACAACATATCTTCTGTCTTAAGCGTTTGTTTTCTGCTCCTTTCTGATACTTTTTCATTTCCTTCTCCATTCTCTGTCCTCACGTCAGATTTCTGATATTGCGATAATTCACTTTTTTAGAATACAGCTCTTAATCCTCTTTTCACATTTACTCTTACATTTTAACTTGTGTATGTGCGTGTGTGTATATGCTATGTAAAGATGTATTAATGTCCTCTTCCACTGGAACAGTCTCAACTCTTTAAAATGTTCCAAAAGTTATAAGAAGTACAGTATCTAACCTTGATGCACATGGATTTCTGTATGTCTAGCACTCATCTTCTACCTCTCCTACGCCTGTTGCTTTTGACTAGATTTAGTCTAGAACATCTTAGTTGTAGAATGCAATCTCATTTTAGAAGCGTAAATGATTCTACATTTGTTCATAGTGCTTTTTCTTCAACACTGCTACCCTAAATTCATTCTATGGTCTCTGATACATCACCAATGTTCCCAGAGAAAGCAAATTGTGGAAATAATGACAGATGTATTTTCATGTTCTACTACTTACTGTTCTGTAAACTTTCTAAAGGTGAAAGAAATGCTCAGGTATGGGATGGTATTGGAGGGTGAGACGAGAAGAAGAAATATGAATTTAAAGGAAAATTCTGAGAACATTTTTGTAGATATTCTCAATAGATAAGTTCTCCATGTTTACTCAGAGAGCTTTTGCTCCTTCTTTCTCTCATTTTCTCAGTAGTGGCTTTTTATTCTCCTTGATAAGGAAATAGCACTTGTCAGAGCCAGATTCTGATAATGTGTGCCGCTGGAACTGCTGGATGAGCTTGAGCAAATGATTTGTGTTCCTCATACATTCTGTGTAATAGTAATGTCTTTGAGACAGTTCAGTTTGATGTGCAAATAGCAATCTCATGCATCTACTGCACAACTGAGAAGGTGTTATCTGATCTTTATTCTTGTTGTACCTACAGCTCTATTACCAAAGAGGCTGCAGCCCAATTCTCCAGCATGATACATTCACTGTATTCCTGTCACCTGTTGCCAAATATTTGAACTTTAGTATGATTCTGGCTTTGGATAAGGATTACAAGATGCTCTTCTACTTATTTTTGTAACATAGATGGCCAAGTTATTATAGAATAACATTGAGAAGAAAGAAAAAAAAAAAAAAAAAAGACTTAGAGATTTCTTCCCAAGTTCATTTTATTTGCAATGATTTCTTTACCGGTAGATGGATAAAAGCACCCAAGCAGGATGTTGTACTGCAGGACTTGTTCATACAGGCATGAAAGTATGTACCTAATTTCTGGCCTTTCTGAACTGTAGAGAAAGGGTGAAGAAAGATTTGCTCTGTTGTGCTGAGTACAAATTAAAGTAATGGTAGTCTGTTATGAAACAGAGAAGTAAGGGGGGAGGAAAAGGCAGGAGGTGAAACTGGACACCATGGGTCATTACACTACGCAAGCCAAGACTATTGTAGTCTGACCTTCACAGAGCAAGGTTTGTTTATTTTAAGTTCTCTTCTGGATCTTTGATCTTTCAGAGAAAAATTCCTTGCATGTTTTGAAAAAAAATATAAATAAAAACTGCTTGTAACTCCCTTAACCAAGATGGTGCTGTATAATTTTTAAAATAAATTCAGACCGTTATTGAGTTAAGCTGTTTTGAAAAATTGTTTTCCATGTGTCTGAAAACTTCTTGAAAATTGTTTTTTTGTTTCTTGACACTTAAATTTTGTGTTTCAGCAAAATTAGCTATCATATGATAAGGATTCTAGGTATTTAAATAAACTGAAAGGATTCTAATATGGCTTCTTTTAATCAGCTGTACAGGTATTTTGACTCCTTTATTTAGAACTCAGTCTGTTTATCTATTCAAGATGTTCCACTTGGCAAGTAGGGTTAATTAGTTTTATTATGTATTATTTTAAACTGACAGTAAGGGTTATGCGTTTTTCTTTTTTTTTCTTAATGTTAGCTAAACAACTGAAAGTAATAGCAGCTAGGCACTTAAAGCATGTACATCAAGTACCCTGTACAAGAGGTATTTTCGTACTGCTTAGCTACTGTTCTACAGTACTAAAAATACTGCTGCAAGGGGGTGGGGAGAGCTCCATTAGTTCACTCCTCACCAGTCTACTTCGGTGTGGAGTATAGGTATGTAATATAGGTATGTAACGTTCTCTTTTTCTTTTTTTTTCATACATGGTTCAAATAAAAAGTCAAACTAAATGGAAAACTCAAAAGTAAATCAGACTTGTGGAATTATTGTCTTGCTAAGGTTTAGTGTGCAGCTGATCCCAGAGGGAAATGCTGGGAAAGTTTTCAGGCTGTTGGGATGGAACTGCAGCCAGGCGCATTGTGAATGGCTAGGGCTCTTCCTCTGTAAGTCTGCTTGGGTTGCTTCTGAATATCCTTTTTGCCCCAAATGCTGTTGAATCAGAATGTACATACATGCTCAAAGGCAGTGGTTTTATTTAATTGAAACTTCAATCAAGTTCAGATTAAAATTTCAATCAAAGGCTGATTATTAGAGACTAATCACGTATTTCTGATATGTACAGCCCATTGTGTGCCCTACATCCAGATAACGAGTTTTAAAGACCACAGTATTGTCGGGGTGCACATTGCTCACTCCCTCTACTTTTCTGTGCACCAGTTTTGAAACTGGGTATGGTGGCACGCTGAGACAGTCTTGTTGCTATCCCATTTCTGTGCAGGCTTAGAGCCTACCCTTGTGGGAATAGGCTGTGCCATGGAGTTGCTAGACTAGCTGAAGGCTATTATGTGTTGGATTTTTTGACTTTCAGGTAAACTGAAACCTTTGGATTCTTGAAGTTGGACCTAGTTGCAGACCATTCGGTGACCCTTCACTTTGTTCATTCTCTGTAAACTTGTTGCACAATCACTTTGTTTGTTTGTTTGTTTTTAACCTTGCCTTTACATCACTTACACCTCTGTAAGAGGAGGCCTTTTTTAATGTTGGATTTTAGTACCCAAATATGTTGAAGAGAAATGACAACAAAAATAATGTTTAAAAACTCGCTATACATCTAGCCTTCCAACATTTTTATTCTGAATAGGTGAAAACTGGCAAAAAATGTAAGTTTCAGAGAATTCAAATGAATGTAAAGTATGTTCTAAAATACAGTCTAAAAAAACATAGAGATCTTTTGCTGTTGGGGGAAAAGATTTGTTTTTTTTCTGTAGCTATCCCATCCACTCAATGATATTTGTCAATATCTATCTTTGTACAGGCATCTGAATGAAACAGCATTGGATTTTGTTTGAAACACTTTTTATTTTTTTTTCATTCTTTCATGAATTTGAGGCTTTAAACATCTTTGGGGAGGAGTGGAGAATTTTCTCTAACAGTAGGAGCTTGTCTATGTACAGTTCTGTCTCTTTCCCACCCCCGCCACCCCTTGTAAAGAGTTGGCTGTTGATCACCTGCTGATACCCTCTGGCACTGCCACAGTTTACCTCCCAGTACTTAGGTCCCAGTGGGAACCTAAGCTGTGCTGACTGCTAGGACTGATATCCTCAGCAGTGAGTTGTTGGTGTGCGACTCGGTCTAGCCCGTGCTCAGCCTATGAGCAGATTCTTGCCTGAACATCGTTACTTCTAAGCTTACACACCTGGAATGAAAATGACGACAAAAAATTTCAGCCCTCCTCCTTTCTGGGTAAACTACTTGGCATGTTCCTTCTTTTGGATTTCAGTGTTCTATGTGCACTGAGCCTTTTCCACATCGGTAGAGTAGTAAGCAGTGACAGTTATAAACATGCAAATTACAGCATTTGTGAACATGTGGAAGATCTTTATGTGCAAAGTGACTGACATTTTGTTTTCTAATATTTCATTAATCTATTTTGGTCACTCAGGTTAACTTGCCTGCCTCCCATGAAGAGGCTGCAGAGCTCTAAGCACTCGCCTTCTTGTAGGAGGTTTTCCTTAAGCAGTGCCATGTACAAGCCGGGCTTTCTGGCTAACCCATCTTGTCCTACTTTCAAAAATAACCCCCTCAGTATTTTTGCAGTTTCCTGAGCATTTTGCTTCTGTGATCTGTGTTTTTTCTTTTTTCTTCCTTTTTTTTTTTTTTTCTTTTCTGTTCCCCCCTTTCTTTATTCCTGGCTAGTGACTCTGAAATTTGGCAATTTCCTTCCTTAGTAAAAGTCAAAATACCTACAGACTTTTTCAGTCTGCTTTGGCTCTGCTAGGTTAACAGCCAGTCTTTCCTCACTCAGTGACTATTTCCCTACAGCCTTATGACAGGCAGCCCAAAGAGTGGCTGTGAGAACAGCATGGTCTGCGGTCTGTTCATTTTCCATGCGTGTGACTGTGTTGGAAAGCAGCCTGCCTGCACCCTGCCAGTCTGAGAATTCTGGGCAGTGCGCTAAGGTACTGAATTGTGCTGCACATGGAGCTGCCAGGCGTGCTCAGGTGGGGAACATCTCCTGAGGTCCCAGGGGTGTTCTGCCACAATTTTCAGTCTGTCTACAGATCTAGTCTGAGAACTTCTCACCACACAGTGTGTGCACAGTGAGTTTCTGCCATCATGATCCTCAGTAAGACTGAGTGGGTGCTTGCCATTTTTTGTCCTAATGTTCCCTTCTAAACTGTTGCCTGTGTTTTATCTTGCTATTTTCCCCTCCAAGCCCTGATACTATTTCAACCACTGAAAATTCTGATGACTTTATAGGATACAAGCCAAGCCTCACATACAGCTAATCTCTTATCCCATTTGTCCCTTTCATTCTGTCTCACTCATGGTTGATGTACCTAAAGGCAATCTGCATTGCTATCAATTCAGGTTTCTCGTCATAAACCTGGTGATTTTTCAATAGAATTTAATTTTAGCAATTATTAGTAATTATTACTACTAATATATATTTCTAAATGTTTCTTTATTTTTTCAGGAAAGATCAAACTAATGTTTACATTTCCCTTATAGTCCAGTTCCAATTTGCCTCACTTCTCGTGCGACAGGCACAGTTTCAGTGAGTCAGGAGAAGCATTTTAATTTCCTGACACGAGGGTATTTTGAGTAAATGTTACCTGGTACACTGCTGCAGGAGACAAAAAATACGCTGGATCTGTAATAAGCTTTTATTAGCTTGACCTGTTTTGTACTGTTTCTTTGTTTTGTGACGATTTCTGCAATAGAAGTGTCATTTTATCACTTTGAAAATAATTACACAGCCCTTTAAGGCATTGTAATTTGACGTCTCATGTTTGATGTAAGACTTTCTTCTGAGCTTTAAAAGAAAAAAAATTTCTTAAATATCTCTTTTTTTTCCCCCCATCTTCTGTGAAACTTTGTTCTCGCATCTTGCATTTACTGTTTTTTGTCACAGGATGGCAGCATGAGTAAGACCCTGAAAAGGTGTCGTGGTGAGTCCTTGTTTACATGTCTTAAAGATTTGTACAGGGTTCATATGTTGCTCTTCAAGATGAAGTGTCAGATGTATGTAGGTCGCTCTCAAAGTAATGCCTCCTGTTTGTTTTCATGGAAACTACAGCAGGTACAAAGAGCACAATAATGCTGTTTGATACAGCAAATTCTCAGCTACAAAATGGCATTTTCTGGCATGGTCACCAGCACTAGCTGTGCATTTTTGCCAGTGATAAACAAGCGCCTGCATGCCACACTCATAAATATCTGCACCAGTGGAAGTGCACTGCTGTTGTGACTGTTGAAATGCAAATGCACCACCACCCCTCACTGTGCCAACATCCACTGTGTGGTCTCCATAAACATTCAGCAAGCACTGATGAATGTCAATGGGTGCCATTTTTTCTGCATGGAGGGATTCAATTGCACACCTTTGCTTCATACACACTTCCATGTCAGACACCGTTTGGTCAGAGTGCCCCTCTGCTGCCATCTGTTGCATGGCACCAACATGGAACGGGGTATTGGTGGGAAGGTTCAGCCTATACTGCCATCCCACCAACATCCTCCTTTGATGTTGTGAACAAACATCATAAAAAAAAAAAAAAAAGAGGCATTACTTTTGGAGCAACACCTGTAATCTTGCCTTCTAAAGATTGTGCAAGCATCAGAAACTCGGATGCTTACATCATTATGCAATCTGAATAGTAAATCAGGAAGGGATGAAGTGGATGAACTTTTCATTTGAAAGATGGTGTCTGTGCAGATCAGACTCGAAGTGGTGTGAGCAAGCTCTTTGTGTATTGGCCTTTCATTTTCCGCATTACAATCCAGGGTTCACTTTGAGTGTAACTCAGGTTACAAAGTTTTGGCTTGAGTATATTGCACAGAAACATGGCTGACCCAAATGCCTTGCTCCCTGAACTCCGGGGGAGCTTAGCTCTTCACAGGACTTGATAGTCCAGACCCATTCTGAAATGAGTGATTTGATCACTGCCTTAACCAGATTCTGGGAGAGAGCTCTTGCAAGATACTAGTTTGTGTAGGAGAGCTACTACTAGTTGTGTCCACGTCAGATGCACTGATCATATCTCAAAAACATACTATATTCCTTTTTTTAAAAAAAAAAAAAAAATCTGTAAATTCATTCAGCCAAAACTGTACCTGTTTTTTTGAGATTAAGTAGTTCTTGAACACGTATGTATATTTTCAGATTTATGTGAAATCACCGATCAACTTTTCTTGAGAGCCATTACCTTAATCCTTGAAGGTGTTGGCTTAAAACATAGGATATACGAATAGTGGGAAGCCTTCTTTCCCTTCATGACCTAGCGCTACATTTGTAGTTGTTGTCACTTAAATCTAAATTCTTTGAACTTAATAGCCTTAATTTCCTCTGAATTATATTTCCTGCTGTTTTTGTGTCCTGCTTGATTTTAGGACCTTCCTAAATGAGAATTTAGTCTTGCAACATGTGTTCCAACTCAGAGATACGAAGAAAAACATTTCCTTCTGTCTCCTGAAAACTGTCTGGACTGCAGACTGCATTTTTCTACCTATTTCCATAGGTGAATTCAATAGAAAGACCTTAGAGATGTCTTTTTTGTTACAGCGCTGTGCCTTGTAGAGGTCCTGGACTGGGTACAGAGAGCAGTCTGGGTTCATCTGTTCATCTGTGCTTGTAGAAAACAATTTGTCCGAAATAAGTGTTCGCCTTCATAGCTATATGACTTCCAGAATAGCAGTGACAGTTGACTATTAACAAATGATAGTTTTCAGTGTTGTGTCTGCCAATATGAAAAAAAAACTTGTCTCTTTGTGAAATGTCTTTTCCCTTCCCATGATGTTTTTAAGCGGAGATGAGTGAACCAATTTGTGTTGAGAGCAAAAACTCTGCTGAAAATTTGGGAAGGGAGATAGAGTGAGAAAAAGTCAAACAGGATTTTGGTATGTGATATGCAGAATCAACTCCGTTTATGTAGTTTCAATTACTTATGCATTCCGAATAACTGATTTTCCAGGTAAATGTTGGGAGTAGATGAATAGTGCTATGCTATAGATGACAAACTCTCTTTTCTTTTCTTTTCCTATTAATGTTTATAGGATATTTGCAGTTGAGGGAGAGGTATTGGTGAGGAGATGTTAGACTTCTCAGGAATTTTGGGTCATACATAGGCTAATGCGCCATTCAGTATGATTCTGACTATGTGATCTCTTTCTTTCCCAACTTGTTTCACATCAGCTCTTCAATTGCTGCTGCAGAGAGTTCTGCTGTGAAAGACTGAGTAACATCTCACATAAAGCTAAATCAAGCACAAAGCTAATGACATCTTTGATCAATTTTGTGATGTTTTTTAGTCACTTTCCTTTTGGGGGTTGCTGTGTCCCTTTTGAAAGCATCAAAAAATTCTGTGGTAATATCCAATTCCGCATCCAACCAACACACCGCTTCTGCTGAAGGGGGATGGGGCTGTGTGTTATCGCTTCAGATGCTATCAGTGCTAGTCCTGAGTCTGTGGGGGAGCTCAGCAAAAAGCAGTATGGAGCCGTGCTGCTGCTGCTAGGGACCTAACAAAACTTCCTCTGCAGTGCTCTCAGCTGTCAGTAATTTTTAGAGGCTTTTACTATATTGCTCACTATGCAGATGTACATTTACAAACTCTATTACTTTGTCCATTTTATTTTGTGAGTGGTTCATGTCCCTTCTATTCATTTTCTGTGTACTGAGTGTTATTTCAGTTCTGATTTGTTTGATGTTCTTGCTACTAGTATATTTGTATTCACAGAAAAACATGTGAACAATTTCATCTATTGATGCTGTACAATGTGCCTATTAGATATACAAGTAGCATTTGAATATATCTCCCAACCATTGTTAGGCCTCTTCAAATGATAATGTGGCCATGTTCCTCTGTGAGGCTGATGCAGCATAAGAACGAGTCTGCAATCTTCAAGGACCTGTATGTTGTGCTAGCAGTGACCAGAAATTGAAAGTAATTGCTTCCATTACTTACACAGTGAATAGAGGAGAATCTGTGGTTTCATTATGTTCATTAGTTTCACTTGTAGATCAAAGCCATTAGCAAATCATAGCATTTCAGTTCGACAGGCTGTGTTGGGGAGCTCATCCTGTTTCCCATGATGGTATCGTGAGCAGAAATAGAGCAAAAAATACTTGGCTATTCCAAAGGCATTTCTACATGAAGAAGTGTGGTATAGATCAAAGTGAGTTTTAAATCCTCTAGTTGTTCTGTATCAGCTCCTTCACTAAAAATGGCTTTGTGCAGTGCAACTTATTATGCAGTGGTAAAAATATATACACAAATCTTCTTATTGGCTTCTTATTTTTATTTTTTTACAGAGCTATTTCTGTATATTTGGGAAGAGGTACAGGCATAAGGAGATTTGCTTTCAATTACCCAAGAGAGTGAAATTATGCTTATTTTGTCCTTTTTAGTTAAAGGATCTAACAGTAATAAATGATCTTACATAAAGATAATCTCATTGTAGCATAACTGCAAAGAGAGCTGCAAAGTACGTGTATTAAGATCCCCTTGAAGGCAAGAACTAAGAATGACAAAAAACACATTAACATTTATTTCCTGATCTGAATTTTAGGCATGTCTGCCTCCTTTACGGAAGCAACTGGCAAGTTCTCTGTGTGGAACAGCCAGCATGTGGGAGTCCTCAGCAGGATCACAGTGTGCTACCAGTAATCTCACTAAAAAAGTAGTAATGAAATAAGAAGGAAAGCAAGTATCTACTGGTAACATATATCCTAGTGAGTTACTTGATATAAATAGTTCAAAGGCATAACAGTTGCAAAATGGAACAAGATTAAGTTAAATGGAATATTAATTAGGCGTGTACTTTAGGCTTGTGTAGCATCTTGCTCTTCAGGGAGAACTGGGGGAATGCACAAAGTGGAGTTTTTGAGATGTTTGTCTTGATCTGATTCTGGCTCAATGAAGTCAATGCAATTATTGCAGAAGCTCTTGAAGGTACTTTTAAATTTACCAGGTAAAAGAGACACTCATTAAATAGACAAGATAAATCTGAGATTAGTTGAGTATTGAAATTACTCATGACTACATATTTTGGGTACAAACAAAAAGTCAATCTGATATTGCAAACCATCTCAATATAGCCTATTTCCCCCCAATGGGTGACAGCGATAGAGCTCAGTGCTCAGATTCCTTAGCTTTCTGGTTTTAAGTGGGATGTTGAGCTTTAAAGTGAGGTCAAGCAATAAAAATAACAGAATTTGTCTTGTCAACAAAAGCAACCAAAGTTTGTTTCCAACAATCTGCTCGAGACACCTTCCATCCATGAGTACTTTGATTAGAATGTCATTTTCAGATGTTCTGTATGGTTCCAAAGAAAATTAACAGCTTTGAACTCAGAGTGCAGCATTTTCCTTTTAATTAGTGAGGATGGATTCTGTAATATCTCATTTGCTGTGTAATCAGTGGTGCCTAACAAGTGGTGCTGTTGGTTGGCACATATATAGAACAAGACCTACTCCTTCCACAGAGAGAAACAGTGGACTCTCACTAGTCTCCTGTCCAATAAAGGTGAATTAACTGTTTCTGAATTAACTATTTCCTAATGAATCTGAAAAGGAAGGAAACAAAGGACACAGCCTGTCAGAACTTTCCACATTTATATAGAGGAATATAGAAAATACATGGAAAAGGAAAGTCAGAGGAAAGAAGTGAGAAAATAAAACGCAGAGAGGAAATGTACAAGGACAAAAAAAGCATGGCAGTGCACGCTCTTTGTTTTGAGCACAGTTTGTTGGATGGGGTGTCTCTGTGGGGAAGAAGTGATCTTACCTGAGAGGCCAGTTCTTCGATCCCCTGATGTTTAAGCCCCTCAAAGCCTCCACTGCTGTCCTTCCTCTGCAAGCTGTAAGTTTTGTGTGAAAGAATGAGTGTACATTTCTTCCTGCAGGTTTTTCATCCTAATCAACAATCCAGCGCCTTTAGCTGCTCATTTATCAGTACTGATAAGTGATAAAGTAGAGGAGAGTAGACACTGCGCTTTGCTCACAACCTTTGGCGAGGTGGTGACCAGGTGGTAAATGCTTTTTCAGTGTTCTTGCTGCCATCAAATAGCTTTAGAAGCCCTAAAGCTGATATGAGTGAAAGATGTTACCTGTGCTCTAATTTTTAGTTTTGACAAGAAAAACCCAAAAACTGACTCTGAGGAGGATAGGAAAAAATGAAGCTCAATACCTAGAGGAGTTTGTGTACAGGTTAACTTCAAAAAGTAACTGAAATACCTTAGAGGCAATCAGCTGCTACAAAATGAGATTTTCTTTTGATATTTAAGTGTTTGTCTTCCAGAGTTGCATTGATTTCTGCACTGCACTTGATAATGCTCTCAGTGCACTTAATGACTTCCTGAAATATATGAAAAATTATTTCATATTAGAGAGTATTCATACTTCGTCACAAATTGGAAAATGGGATAATCTGTTCAGACATCCATTTTTAATCAGAATTCTTACTGAAATGTGTGAAAGATGTTTGCAAAACAGATTTAATGTGTCACTATGCCAATTTTAATGTTGAAACATATTAGAAGTGAAAATTGACGTAGTTAAAACTAAATTTCTTTGCTTATTTCTACAAAAAAGCACTGAAATGTATAGTATAAATTCTAAATTTTTGGTATAAAGTGATCTGAAAACTACAAACGTTCATAAGGCAGTTTTGTTTTTAGTAATCATCCATGATGATATCTAGTAGTGATCACCTTTTTGTTTTCCTAAGGTTATCTTCCTTTTAAAAGATTTTTTGTAATCTCATGAGGAAAAATAAATGACCGAATAAATCTTGGAATATAAAATTTAAATATTCTTGATTAAATTGGAAGAACATGATATAAGGGTAAAATTGTTTCTGCACGTACTGGTACAGTTGAATGAGAATCAAGTGTTTAAACTCACTGCAGTTTATTGTTGAACATCAGTAAAGATTCTGCATATTTTCCTATAAGCATCTTATGCTTTTGTCTTTAATTTGTGTATTTTTAGCTTATATTTTATCTACAGTTTTTGTACACCTTTTTAACATTTCAAAGTCAAAAACAGCATTTGATTTTTGTTGTATATGACTTGATGTATGAGGGCACTTAGGAAAATAACATGCATTTCACTGTTTTTTGTTTCAATGTACTGTTGTACGGTGGGCTGTTACTGGGCAGTAGGATATACTGCATGACTTGAAGTATTTTGCACAAGTACCAGTGCTTGCTGCGCCAGACACAGCAATGTCCTTTGTGAATAGGAAGCTTTATACAAATGTGTTTTTGAGGATGTAGAGTATTCATGATGTCATTTTGAATGAAGATGGAGAAACATTCTGTTAAACTGTGTATGGACCTCACCCAAGGATACTAAAATCAGTAAAAATCATGTGACTTCAATGGACTTTACATTAGACTCTTAAACTTACCTGTCAAGCTCAAATTTTTATTGATTTAAACATTATTTGGTTTGAATTACAGAAATACCATGCTCAGCTGGTAGTGTATGCTGAAACATAAAGCCAACAATCTATATTAAGAATGGTGAAGGTACTTCTATGCGCTCTTTTGGTTAGCAACACTAAATTGCCTTCTCTGGATGGCTGTGTCCTGTTGTTGTTAACTACTGGATAGATGACCTAAATTGCTCAAGCAAGTGCATGAATGTATTCTGTCCTGGGCATCTGTTATTCCAAACAGCAAGCCCAAGGTTGAGCAAGTCGCTTCCTTGTGCTTTGTGAGCGCATGTCCCAAGGACCATTGGCAGATTTCTTTTATCATGTTCATTCACCCATATATCCTATGAAAGATTACAGTGCTAAGTTGTTATGCTCTACACTCAATGCCATTAATCTTGAGTGAGTAATTTAACTTATTGTAGGTTATTAACTGTTCACCTTGAAGATCTGTGAATAAAAAGAAAATTATCCTGATGTCTAGCATTATATATTAATTGAAAGAGTAGGGGCTAAACTCAGTAATTGTCATTAGCATCAGAGAGGAGACAATGTCTTTTAAAGTATTGTTTTAGAGTTGCTGTTACTTAGTAACTGAGGTAAATTATACACTTCATAGTTTGAAGGAGAATTTTCTTCCTTGCCTTTTTTTTTTTTTTAAACACCACATACACCAAAATATTTTAAGGCTTATTTAACAAGGGATACCCACTGCCTCCCCATCACACCCCCTTCAGTCTGTGTCAGTGCTCTACATTGCATTCTGGAAAATAAACTGCTTACTGAATTCAGCAGACTCCTTGGAAAAGAATTGCCAGCTCTTATCTTTATTGCTTTGTTGTGTTTACAGGAAGAATTTATCATCATTGCCACCAACATTCAAAATTTTTGTAAGAATAAATTAAGATTATGTACACTGGATAATACCTATTGATTCAAAGTATGAATTTGTTAATGACTGATTTGAAAAAAGGAACTTTTCAGAAAAGAATGAGCACTTAAGGGTGTTTTGCTGCTTACATTTTTAGTTGTTACAGTTAAATCTTATAAAAAGTCTTTAGATCTAGAGTATATCTTTTAAAGCAATTTAAATTTGGTGACAATACTTTCCATTCTAAATGAAAATCTTGAATTAACTGTTCCTTTTTCTTTGCAGCTCAATTTCTGCTTAACAATGTAATGTCTTCCACATACTTAAAATTCATGAGTTCTGATACTCGATCATACATGCCTTTCAGTTATAGAGTATGACGTTTTATTATACTGCGGTTATCACATAATGGAATAGTAACTGACTTTACAGTCATTGCAGTGTATAAGAGAAGTAAGTTGTATTTTGAAGGGTATTTATTTTTTTTTCCTTCCTTTCTCCTCCTCCTCCTCATCGTTTCAGGAAGAAAGGCAGGACATTTTTTTTTT
>WBMW01004442.1:274911-388066 GCA_013396635.1 Penelope pileata | reverse complement strand
AAAAAAAAAAAAAGCTGTTGGAATACCATTGCTGGGAAAGAGGGGGAAAAAGAGGGTGGTGATGTTTACTCTTCTCTGTGGCCTTTGTTTCTCTTCTGGAAATTGTAATAATTGAGAAAGTGCATCTTGATCAGTAGAAGTCATAGTGGTTACAATTTCATCAGTACTTTCCTAAGGTTATGAATTCAAATGATTTCTTGATGTTCAGTCTGCAGTTAGCTGCAAGAAAAAGGAAAAAAATCATCTGGTGTAGTCAAATATTTTGACCATGAGTCAGTCTTGCAGCCATACTGTATTTTAAGGGAATTTCACACTTATTTCACACTTCGTTAGAAGGAATTTGCCTTTTGTAAGGAAAAGAATTTTAGGAAGTGCCCCTATGTTTTCTGTTTAAATTTTGATCCTGTAAAGTCTTAACTGGAAGGTGTGTGCAACTTCTAGTCTTGATTTTTTTTTTTTCATTTTTCTTCCCTCTGAGTTCTGTCAAATAGAATTAAGTATGGCTCCTCTGTTTCCTCTTAATTTTGAGACAGCCTGCAGTTTTCTGATAAACAATTAGTGTAATGATTTATCTAGGGGAAAAACAAACATGTTTAGAAGGTACCTTATCTGGAAAATTATTTTTAAGCTCAATGGTGGAGTAATGGACCCAAGGGGCATGGTGATTTAAAACAGCACCGAGTAATAATTATGGTAAGGTTTGCAAATTGAAGAGCTGTCAATATTTACAGGTTCAGACGAATGATAATTTATCGTACATAGTAAATTTCTTTTAAAAGAAGCGCATTTGCAATGACAAAAGTTGTCCACATATGCTGTTTGTTTGGAATAACGGATGAGGCTTTTGTGGCTGAAAAGAGAAATGTCTGCAAGAGGCATGATATTCTTACTTTTTTTTTTTTGACTGATTTTTCTGTATAAAAACAAGTGAAAACAACAACAAAAATAAAACTGGAACTGCATGCAGTGAGATGGTGAGGAACGCTTCTCAGAGGCTGATTACTCTCAACTTGCATTTACCTATAAAGATGCCGAAGGTACCCAGCAAGATGTGCGTTTGGAAAAATGTGTGTTAATGGATAACAAAGAAGTATTTATAAACAAAAAAACCCATAGCTTTGTGGTATGCTATGTGTAGTATACTCAGTAGTAAGACTTCTGGTTACCACAGAGGGTTAACTTCTCTTCTTCCCCCAGCAGTACATTAATAATGCATTTAAAATTCCTGATTGGTAATTTTATCACTGGTAGCAGTGTACTGTGCTGTAATGGAGCTGTTGATAAGAGCCTGTGTGAAGATGATAACAGCCCTTTTCCTCAGTGTACGTCTGTGTCTTTGTGCATGCGCATCCCTGCACCACTTCAGGACCCTCTGCCTGGGGCAGCTCCTGGGGGCAGTGGGAAGCAGTGGCACCTTCCTGGCTTCAGCATCGCTCCCTGTGAGCACAGCGGGGCTGCGTCTCACCTCCCTTGTCTGCCTCTTTTGCCTGCAGAGCAGCACAAAGCCCTGTGAGAAGCTGCGCTGTCGCTCGACTTGTTTAATTTCTTCCCTCTGGAGGCAGGAGGCTGGCCCCCAGCACTCTGTTCATCGTTTCTGAAGGCAGGATTGGGCAAAAGCAAGTGTCTTTTCCCCATGTTGTGTGAATGCTGGTATCCAGTAGCCCCAGTGTGTGATTTCTTGCAGGACAGGGCCCCACAGCAGCAGCCAGACCTGAGTGCTTGGCATGGCATGTCTTGTGTGACTGCAGAATGCTGAAGCCTGCAGAAGGAAGCTGCTGCTGTTAAAACATTAACTGCAGGAAGGCACCTGGAACGTTAGTATGAGCAAGACCATGCAAAATGCTTGCTGAAAATGAAAACCCAACTTTCTATTTTTCTATCTATGTAATGGAATGGTAATGGACAATTTTTAAATTATGCTTGGTATTTTTAGCACTGTGCAGTGTTTCTCTTAATCCATTTTAATAGGATTTACAATTCTTTTGATCAGAGGCTTCAAGCCTTTCTGGATCTTTACTAAAGCTACAGTTGTAGTAAAGCCAAAAACGGTTGTATGAGTTTGGCTCACAGTGTCTTGATACAGTTTATCTACGTTCCTATTAAGGGAAAAACCCCAGCACAATATTTCTTTTTTTTTTGTTTGTTTTTGTTTTTTTCATTAAATTAATAGTCTTTTATAATGATTTATAGTTTGTGTATCCATCTTATTTCATTAGATTTTTGAGGTTAGATTTTAAAATGTTTTTGAGATTCATCAACATATTCATCATTTCCAAGGCTAAAATGTCAAAACTGAGTCCCGTTCAGAGCATTTTACATTGAGTCTCAAAACCAGTGGGTTCCTCACAATAGGATATTAAATTTCTTTTGCCAGATTTTCTCTTTTTCAGTTTGCTTCATTTTAATCTCTGTAATCAACTGCAAACACACAGTCTTTGGGGGACTGGACTGCATCCAGGCTCCTCCTATCAAGAAAATCAGCTGCAATTGCACCAGCTTAAAAACTTTGGGATAGATACATCTGATCTGATGA
The DNA here is from genome assembly GCA_013396635.1 of Penelope pileata. NCBI lineage: Eukaryota > Metazoa > Chordata > Aves > Galliformes > Cracidae > Penelope > Penelope pileata. The sequence goes on along the minus strand of WBMW01004442.1, from coordinate 385,533 downwards.
TTAGTTTTGACCAGTGTGTAATTTCTCAGTAGCAATGTATATATATGAGCAAAAGTATGCTCTAGATATGATGTGAAAGTCCCCTAGCCACCTGGATACATAGCTCGTCCACAAAGCATTCCTTTTTACTGGGTTTGTTTAGGAGAGAAAATAGCCTTTGACAAATCCACGTAAGGTCAACTTTTAAACACTAAAAAACTGCAGCGATATGAAATATTTGACCAGAACCAGGTTCAAAAGCTTCCTATTACAATTACGAAGAGAAATCAGATAATTAATGCATAGAAAGTCTAAAGGTCATGAAATTAGTGTTGTGTGACTTTTCACACCTTCTGACCACATAAGTTCTGTTCTTCTTTTATTTCAGTCAGACGTTTAAAAGTGCTTTAAAACTCTAAAATTACCTCTAGCTTCCTTCCAAATAATAACCCTGAGGCATCCTTCAAAGCATAGAAGCAATATCATTTGATATTGAGTGCAATGGGCAGGAAAAATGGCTGTTGCTCTGCTTTTCCAAGCACAGAGGGGGAAAAGCCTCCTCAAATCTGGGACTGCAAATACTTGGTAAAAAAAAAAATAAGCCTTGCATCCTTCTATGAATCTCAAAGCTTCTAGGTACTGAGTGAGTCATTTCTGAGACAGAGTGAGTGCCCTGGAAATGTCCTGCTGTCAAATCTAAACGTTTATATCCTCCAAATGGTGTTAGCAACACCTCCCCTATTTCAAGTTACTATAGTTAGACTGAGTGTAAATTCATGAACTAAACTGACGTTCACTTTGCAAGCGTGTCAATTGCATTGAGGTGTCAGCACAAGAGTTAGGTTTTATTTAGGCTCATGGGAAGAAGTAGTCCAGGCACCACTGCATGTGATCTTAGACTTGGGTTAAATCATGGCATCACTGGCTGGTGGTTTTGTGAATGTTTGTGCTATTGGCATGCTACAGGAGGAGAGGATAGATGGCACCTCCTGAAAGAGAGCTTAGCAAGTGGCTTCTGTCTGCTCCTGGCAGAAAGGATCAGGAAAAGGTCAGCCAGTATAGGGATTTCTGTCGGTTGTCTTGTCCTGTGTTCAAAGGGAGGATTTTGTATCCTCTTTGCTCTCAAAGAGGATTATATTTAAGATACCTGACTTGACCAGATTTTCCTATGTGGAAAAATAAGCATTCTTTTCCTGAGATGTTGAACGTGTGCCTTTGGCCCTTCATCTGGCTAGGATACCCTTAGGCTGAAGGGTGACATCCGTAGGGCCTTGCAAGGGAGATGCTGGAGCTATGTACAGAGCCTTGCGTAACATTATCTTTTCTTTGTGCGCTTTTTTGATACTTAAATATTTTTCCTCTATTCTATCCAGGGTAAATAGAAACTCCACTGCAACCAGGCTTTCATTGCTAGCTGATTAAAATATTTGTTCTTCCTTTTTTTGCTCTAAACTGTATCAAAATTCCTTATTGGTAACCTCAGAATAGCGAAGACAGTATTTTGACTGTCTGCTTCCTCAACAATGTCCTAACTAGCAGATGTCCTAACTAGCAGAGACAGAGGCCTTGGAACAGCAGTGCAAGACAAAGGTATGGAAATGTCAGTGGCGATTGTCAGAAAAACAACCACCCCACTTTCTGATATTGTAATCTGCATGGACCCAAAAAGCACTGAGATGAATATCATTAAAGAACTGTATTCCTAGCTGTGCCAGATTCATTCTAGAAATTCTTCCTGTGGATTTGGTGAAAAATTTAGACTGGTATTGGATCTATTTTACAGAAAGAATCGAAGGAGCAAGTGGTAAAATACTCAAAAAAAAAAAAATAGATTGCAAGCTGAGAAGTATATACGTTTTTTTTTGAGGAATATCAGAATGAAAACAAGGTCATTACAACACTTCAAATAGAAAAGGTTTTAGTGACTAATCTAAACTAGGACTCTAGTCTATCCCCCTCACACTGTTCTTCCCTTCTAGAGGAAAAGTATGTAGGTTGCTCTGAAAGCAATGCCACCTATTTATTTCCATGGAAACTACAACAGACACAAAGAACAGAATAACAGTAATAGAGCATATTCTCAGCTACAAAACACTCCTTTTCAACATAGTCACCACCATTAGCTCTTCATTTCCACCAGCAATGAACAAGAGCCTGCATGCCACACTCATAAAAATCTGCATGGCCATCCAGGACATGGCTTGTCTTTCACATCACTATTGCCACTGCTGAAATGCACCATGACCACCTCACTGTGCTCACATCCACTGTTTGGTCTCCATAAATGTTCAGCAAGCATCAATGAATGTCAGTGGGTACCTTTTTTTCGGCAAGGAGGAATTCAGTTCCACCCTCTGCTTCATCTTCTTCTATGTCAGATGCCATTGTGTCAGCCTGCCCCTCTGCTGCCATCTGCCACATGGCAACAAAATGCAAGTGAGTATTGATGGAAAAGTTCAACATCTACTGCTATCTCACCAACATCCGCCTCTGTTGTCGGCCAAAGTGATAAAATAGGAGGCATCACTTTTGGAGCATCCCTCATAAATAGGTCGTTGGTGGGAGAGGTGTTTTTGGAATCCAAAATATAAGTGGATTCTTGTATTGTAGGCCACTACAGTAAATTAGAAATTCACTGTAGCTCTGTCATTAACTAACGAGCTTGCCTTCTATGAGCACTGGGTGCACTAGGTATTTTCCCATTTTAAGCAGCAAGTCTCATGGTTACCAGAATTTGGATACAAATGACTTCTATGTAGATCGTTTCAGTCACAGTATTTTGTGAAGGTATGTTAAAATCTCCTATCTGGCTGTGGGAGAGACTACAAAAGTGTGGTTTCATTAATACGTGTTAGTTCAGAATAACCTGTGTGAGAGAATAACCTGGCATCGTATTTTTCTTCTTTTTTTTTCAAAGGACTTCTAGATTATCAGTGTATTCCAGTTCCTACATTCATGACAATGTGTATCAATTACTTTTTAACGTGCAATTTATCCACTCTGTAGAATTCTATAGTCGAATGATTTGTTATCCTCTTTAAAAGTCATAAATGAAATAACTGCAGAATCTACACCAGTGTAGAACTGAGCTCAGTTTAAATGGTCTGTCTCTAGCTGATGCTGCCAATGATCACTGAAAAGCATTTAAGAACATGAGAAATCCCAAAGCCTGAAACAAGACTTGAATCCCTGAATTGCTCCTAGCTGCCCCGTCGCAGAGCCAGAGAATAATGGTGCAGAAGTGGGGTTGCAGGATTCTATTGGGAAGGCAATTAATCCCTGGAGAAAGATCCATTAATATGCAAATGAGGTTCATGATATGGTTAGTGTGTTTAAAAGGGTGGTGTGTCACTAGCAGACACTTCCATTGGACTGAAAAAACAAATCTAGAATTTTCAGGAAAACGAATTTGTCAGGAAGGAAGGAAGCTTTGTTGCATAGAAGGTGTCGCTTCCCAAAGTGCTCGTTCTGTGCCTGTTTCAGACGGAGCTGTGGCAATGTGTGTGTTGAAGCAGTCTGTGCTCATGGCCTGGGTGCTGTCAGGTTGATGTAACTTGTGGACGGTTCAGCAGCTTTTGCAAATTGTTTCTGAGTGCTGGATCTTGTAGTACTGATCAAGAATCAGGCCCAGTCCTGTCTTACGCAGGCAGATTTTCTGGGATGGAATGAGACTTTGGTGCATAAGGACACACTAGAGACTCTAAGGACGGAAGAAAATTGTCTGAGCTATCCGTGCTTGTTCAAGAAGTTTTGACCTACTTAGAAAGAAAGCACATAGCTGTAGCGTAAATTGTTTCTCAATTCCTTTGTAAACTTGTTTTACATTTATAGCTCAAAAACGCTTTCTGAAGAGCAAGGAAAAGACCCCGCTGTCTACAGTTGAGGAGGTATGAAAGACATTGCTTTTTGTGCAGAGAATCTTAGAGCTTCCAGTAAGCATGCTAGAGTGGGAAGCAAGATTTGAAGGACTGTATGTCAAGTGATTGAAGAAAATACCTGTTCTGTGTTGTGACACAGAAATTGTTTTGTTTGTAATGAGACACTTCTGTTTTCAGTAGCACTGGAAGAAATTCAGTGCATCTTATATTGCTCATGTAAAATGTCAAGAAGCTGGGAGTGAACTGTTCAAACTGTGCTACTTAGCACAGGAAAACAGTTTGTCAACTTAATTTTATGGGTACAATAATTGGTCTAATATTTTTGATAGATTACAGCCTTCATTGAAATATAAGGTCTTCAGAGAATACAGACCAATACTTCGTCTTTCTGCTTTCTGAACAGCTGTAAAACTGCATTTTTGCAGTGAAAATGAGGAAGGTGCTGCATCAGGTATCTGAAAGTGCTGTGCCATGGTCTTTGATTTGGCATAAAATGCAGTGAGTAGAGGGCTAATTTTCACCAGCAACTTGAGAAAAACCTAAGGCTGATGATGTAGTGCATGTACATATTTCATAGGTAAAGACAGGAGGACTTGGAAATACATGTTAAAAGTTGGAAGAAGTGCTTTTTGAAATGTTTTTCATAAATATCAATTTTTAAAATAATGTGCAAGAATGATTAGTTTTGACTTTTATCTCCTTCAGAAAAACCCTTGCTGCTTTATTTTTTCTTTGCCTTTCTATACAAGTCATATTTTGATACGAAATGACAATTTTGTAGCATAACATACTTGTTTAATATTCAGCCATATGTAGTTGTTGAATATTACTTCCTTAGTACATTATTTGATGAACATTGACACTATCCCTGTGCTTTATAGAAGGAAGAGAGGTATTCTAGTATATCAGACAATGAAAATGTAAGAAGGAAGAAAAAGTCATTTGAATTATAATGAAGTGGTATAAAATTCACAGTACATTAGTTTTCATCTGTGGGATCTTATAATGAGTATTATTCTGCCAGGCTAAAAATTAATGTTGTGAGGAACTCCCCTCAAGTGCTTTGTGATGTTTCATATCTTTTCACTGTGTTAACCATCATAGGGTTTGACCCCAAGTTCCCAAATGTATCTCATTAACACAGAGATTTTTTGCTTCAGCTTGAGTAATAAAATCACTGTAGATGATCATTTGTTGGTTTGCCAGTGGAATGGAAACTTGGAACCTTTTTAAAATTTTCTTTTAATAATAAAAAGAACTTGAGAGCATCAATACCTGCCAAAGTAACTTTGACTTTACTGTTGGTGGTGTACGTGTATGAAACTTTAGGTCATCTTCCCTGCATTTCTACCAGTACAGAACTGGCAGACAGCATCCAGAAACTGAGTTGCCATCTACTTGCAGGTTGAGCTTATTGCTTCCAAGAGCACAAAGCTGTGTTTCAGTTGTCTCTGCATTCTCAAATTAGTTGTGTTTTCTTCGAAAGTTGAAGATTCCACCCATTTACTTGTGCCTTTGTACAGATTGCAGAATTTCTTTGTGTGAAAGTTACGTTGAATCGTGGAAGTTGATCTGAGCATCAAAATGCTAAGCTTCTTTTGTGAACAAACATGCAAAAGCATAGCTTTAACTTTTATTTACAATAATTTTCAACTGTTGGAGTTAGTTTCAGGTTTTCTGATGTTGTGTTAATGATTCAGGTCTACGTCTGGAGCTGGAAAATGTTGCTGCATCCGTAGAAATGCTTCCTTGATGCAAAACATTAGAATGGCATAGACATAAAATTGCCATTAAATATAATAATTTTGCATAAAAAGCATCATTACAATTGCAAAACTGTACATTTGAAACCTTTGTTTGTGAGATTCACTGCACAGGATGGTCTCACAAAGTCACTGATCTAAGGAAGAGACAGCAGTTACAGCTTGCTTCATAAAGTGTTTGCATAAGCAAGTGCAAATGCTTTAGCAGCTATAAATCAAGCTTTTCTTACTCCACAAGTGCTCTAGTTTGTTAGCTAAATTGTTTTTTAATGTAGCTTGTTCGCTTGTTATTTTCCTGAGGGTTTTCATTTGCTCTTTGTTAAAGTCTCCAACAGCTTATCATTTGTCCAGTTGTAAACATCCTTTCTGTGGATCTAAACGGCAACTTTTGGTTGTGAGTGCTCAGATTTTAGGACTGAGGGTGTGGCAGCCTTTTGCTGGCCTCACTTTGGGTCTCCGTCCCACTTGCTTCTTCCCTTGTCACTGCCAAGCGTTCCCGAGCCCTCTGTGGTAGTGCTGGTGGTGGTGGCCTTGGCCAAGACCTAGAGTTTTGGTCTGTCAGCGTTGGCTGTGGCAAGGCAACGAAGTAAAATGCTTCTGACAAATCCAAGCAAAGTAAGTGAGAAACTCTGACCATATTACTGGTGCTTAGTATCTTAGCAAAAGTCAGCACAATACTGCAGCCAGTTTGCTTGTTCTTGGAGAACATCAACAGCTTTTGCAGCAGACAGTAGTAGTTCATGAGAAAGTTTTATTTAAGCAGACTGAAAATCGGTTGCTGTCTTCTCTTCCGCAGGGTTGGATTTTGTTTGTTTCTTCTTTGTGGCCAGGAGATTATTAAGGCAGCCGTGGGATGGCATCGTTAAAAATGCAAAGTATTTAATTCTTGTATTTCCAGAATGTTTTGGAAAAGTCAAAACCTTGTGTTTTAACGTATTAGGAACTCAGCCTTATAAGCATCTCCACACACTCCACTTCTGTTTCAAAACTGACATCTCTGTTTTCTTTTCAAAATGGAAGGAAAAGAGGGGATAACGCAATTTGACCAAAGATGAGCATTTTTTTTTGATGACTGAATTGAAATGTATTATTTGTGCAACTTCTATAACATGAATAACAATACTGCTGACAAATCTGAGACAATGTAAATTGCAAATTTTTCATTCAGTGTATATTTTATTAAATTACTCTAACGTGTTTGTTTTAGAGCATCTTGAAGTTCAATTGGGCATAATTACCAATGAGCAAGGAAAAGACTTTATCCCCAGAAGTCTGCCGTTTAGATATAACGTGGGAGAACAGCTGGACACTGCAGCAACACGGATGATCTAGGAGAGTGGAAGAGTTGTGATAATTGTAATAAGCGGTAGTCACAGTACGCCAGCTGTCTCACCAACGTGAAGCAACTTTAAAGTGGATTAGATATTCATGAGTTTAGCTTCTGTGGTTTACTGTCTTAAAGCTTACAATTGACTTTATTACTTGTCAGATGAGTAAATGAGAAATTATTAGTGGCTGAAATGACATGAGAATGTATCTTGGCAGCATGGTTGAGAAGAGTCTGAAGATAAGAGGATGACAATAAACAAAACCATTTGTGTCTTTAGAAGAAGAGATTCTCTGAACTAGCTGAGTTAATCTGCATTGATGTGTGCTTCATAGTAACATGTGGTATAAACTGGAATTGGAAATACTTTTATAAAGGTAGGCTTAAATGTAATGGGACGGCTTATTTAACATAATGCTCTGGGTAAAGAAGGAGAAAAAATAATTTGTGCAAAGCTTTACTCATGCATGGCATACTGCAGTTTGCAGAAGGGATACTGTACTGCAAAATGCTGGTGTCTTTGCATCTTAGCATTTGGACAATATTTGAATAGCAGGTTATTAATATTCAATTTTTTTTTTTATTTTTTATTTATTTATTTATTTATTTTTATCTTTCCTGGTCCTTGCAAGTGCTGGTTGTACACTGCATCTTTTTTGCCATCTTGCTATTGCCCTGCATGCCCGGAGCTCTGAAGCCAGGCCTGGGAAGGTGTTCTTACACAGATATGGCAGTGTCATATCTACTGTGCCAAGTGCTTAACCTTTTATCTCAGTCAAGTTCTGATATAAGTGGTGTTTTGTGCCTATCTTACAAGAGAGTAATCTTGCTCTTGTTTTCAAAGAGGACAGTCAGGTGTCAGGGTTTGCAGTTGTAGTGCTGGCAAGTTTCTCACTTTTCTAAGGTTGTTTGTGCTGTGGCTGAGCAGAGACTCGTCAGATTTAACTCCTGATGTCTCACTGTAACATGACATGTTCATTCCAAGCCAAAAGGTGGTTGTACATTTCAAGTCCCGAGGAAGCGAGTGGTTTCTACCGCCTTCTTTATTGCAGCTATGTGGATTTTTTTTTAATGTATGTAATAAGCTGTTGCTTAGTCAGCATTAAAACCAAATTGTCAGTCAGCACAAGTGTGCATGCCTCTACTGGCACTATATCATTAAACAAAGGTTAAAGGAACAAAATGTTGTGGGAAGATAAAATTTTAATCATTAAACCACGTCTCTATTGTCCAAATCAATAATATGGAACTGAATCCATAATCCGAAACCTTGAGAAACAGGGCAATTAATTGGAGTAATAACCTGTCAACAAATTCTAAAGCTTTTAAATATTCTCCTGATTGTCACAATTCCTGTGTAGATGCACACAGACCACAGGTGGGATCAGCTCTGCCCTTTCTATGCCCGAGTTTCAGGGAGCTCTGCAGCCTGTGTTGGTTTGGGTTGCTGTCAGTAAAACCCTGCTTTAGGAGAGCATTGCAAGGGGGCTTACAATCCATTTGCAGAGCTTGCTTGCGACCGTCTCTCATGAAATGCAGTTGAGCGGAAGGTAGTAGTGCTATGAAATTATCTTGAAGCATTAATTACCTCCAGAGAATTCTGTCCGTTTGAAATAAGCAGAAACGAAGCGCTGCGGCACAAAGAGCTGCTTCAGCTCTCCTGAAACTTAATTAATTTGCCACTTTTTAGAGAAGGTGGCTTAGCGCAGTAGCAACCTGTGATAGTTGCAAAATCCTAAAAGTACATCTCCTTGCTTAATAATGCTATCTGTCTTTATCAGCGCTGAATGCCACTGTCAACATTTTTATTGTGATGGTTAATGCCCAGTTTTAAATGCTAGTGATACAAACACATAAACAATGTAGGAAAGTTGTTCTTTTCATTTCTACAGCCTACCAAGCAAACAACATGTATTACTCTGGCATGCTTATGTTTTTTTTGAACCATGATTTGCTGAACTAGTGAACTAATACTGTGCTAATGGTGGCACACGGATACCTCGGGCATCTTTGGTTGTTTTTCTCAGTCAGCTATTTTGAGATGGCAAGCATTGTCTGACATTCATTCACCAGCTGTGCACAGCTTTTGCTTAAGGAAGGTTTTTTTTTTAATATTATGAGGATTTAAAAGTATACATTATAAAGACTTAAGGATGCATATCCTGAATGCAGTGCATGTGTTTGGTTTAGAGAAAACCTGCCTCTGCTGAAGCTTTCCTATAGATTGTAAGCATCCTATAACGTGTAGCTAACTCACTAAGATTCTTTATCTTCTTATTTTGCATATCTGTGTTTACAGATTAAATGTTTTAAAGGTTGCTTTTACTTCTGTATCAAGAGTCTGGGCTTCTCAAAGCTAGTCCTGCACCACAGCAGCACGCTCTGTGTCCTCAGCACAGCACAAGCGTCTGCACGGCGAGCGCTGCGGAAAATACCGCTGCTCTGCAGAGGAGCTGCCATCTGTTCTGTTTGATTTTGTGTTCGAGGTTTCTGTAGGATGTGTTTTTAAGCTTAAGTTTGTACATTTTATGCATTCTGTTTGGAGAAGCTTGTCCAAAGCTTTCCTTTTTTGAAGGATGAGAAATGAGTGGAAGCAGCACAAATTGCTGCTCGCTCACCCTTGTGTCTGTAGGTTTAAAAAATGTAATGGTACTTACTAAAAGGTCAGTATTTACCAGAACTGGTCTGGTAGTATCTGAATAATCATAGTTCTTTTCTGATTAAAATGTACGTTACTGTGACAGTAGCAGCGTTAGGTGGCTCTTGCGCTATGATTTCTCGACTTTTAATGTTACATTTGACAGACTTTCCCAGATGTTAGATGCAGGAAATGTTTAAAGCATCTTAGCTGAATGTAGATCAACTTTGTTATGATATATCATTAAGGTGGAAATGCAATCTCCTTGAAGAAAAAATCCAAGACAATGTTGGTAATATGGATCTAAGTGGAATATAGCTTAGAGGGTATAAGTAGAACAATAAGGAGAAAAATGTTTAGCTATCTAAACACTTAAAACATTTTCTGTTCTTACTGTGCTGGTACCTATGGAGAACTCTATGTTATAAGGCCTGATCCAAAACATGCCAGTAAAAAAAAAAATAAAAAAAAATCTCTCGACTTCAGCGGAGTGTGAAACAAGTCCTATATAAACTCATGGAGTTTCATCATTATCATTAATGATGGAATAGATGGGAGCTATTATCTGAGACAATAATTGTTCCTTACCATTCTCGCTTTGCAAAATTTCATTTATTATGCCCTAAGCATCCATGCTTCAAAATGTTCCATATTATTAACTGGAGTTTTAAGACTTTTAATCACTTCCTAAAGATGCTCTTTGCAATTAAAAACAAACTGGGCAATACTAGTCCTTTTTACCCTGGGGCTGGAACTCAGCCATGCTGTTGGCATTTGTTGCCTTTCCACATTTCAACTCACATATTCATGTATTGAGATGCCCAAGCACTAACGCTGACCTTGTTGGCAAAGTATTTTTTTTTTCAAAAACACATCCAGATTGCTGCTATTTCCTATGCTTCTGGTTTACCATCGAGAACACTGAAGTATTGAATTCAACCTCTGTATTTAGCCATAGCAGAACTGGAGTGCTTAAGGTCGGCTGCTGTTTGAGGTTCTGGGAAATCTATTATAAGGCAGAACATTTCACACTTCAGTAAGCTCCAAATTAATTACATAGATGGTACATGAATACAAAAAGAAAGTGAGCATAATTAATGCTACTTCAGCAAACATCAGAGGAAATATTAGCGATTTCCAATTGATGATAATGCTAATGTGTTATATGAAAGTATTTTATTAGAAATGGTATAATACTGTCTTTTGCTATGCTTGTGTAATGTGCTAGTTTATTAATTTAAAGATGTTTTTATTGGCAATTTAAACATATATCAGCATGCAAATATATTTTTATGTAGTCTTAATTAGCTGCTGTTCACAAGTAGGACAGTTTAGATGTGAGGGCAAGCAAATCTACAATGAAACAGGAGCATGTTATGAAGATGTCTTCTAGCGTTTATGGTACAGCATTGAAAGTTGGGACTACCTCAACACCATCTGTAATTTATTGAGTGACATTTACACAAAAATATCCCATTAATGGTATTATGCTTTCTATTGTTTACAATATGAGCCTTAATGCATTCCACCCTACCTATTGTGGAGTACTATAAGAGCAGCCACTGTAAAATGAGCTGTCGGCATCCAGAATGCAGTTTCTCACCCAGAAACAATATAATAAGAAATATAATTAGATTCTCTGATTAGCAGAACACAGTGAAATTATATAAGGTGTTTCTGAATTTTTTTAGCAGATGTTAGCACTTCATAAATTTGCATTGGAATCTTATTTCCACCACTAAGACTGACTTTCAAGCAACAGTAAGCAGGATATAGTTAACCACTGAAGCAGAAATCTAGAGTCAATGAGTAATTATTAAGAGCTTTCCAGAATATTAGCTGTTTCAGTTGCTGTAGTGATGGAATAGTCCATTAGATATTTGTTTCTGGCAACTCCTGAGAATTGATTCTGATACGAAACAACCAGCCATTTTGATCAATACTGTAATTACTCTTATTGATGGATTGTTTTACAATGATAGTCATCATTGCAATATGTCTGCTCAGGAGGCATCAGGACTGTCCGCTGCATGCAGTAACGCGCCACAAATATCTGATTCAAATCAACACACTATTGAGACTGGGCTGACAAGCGTGAAATTAATTGTTCCACTTCGTGTAAGACCTGCATTCTTCTTTTGAGAGAGTAATTTGTTGCTGTATGTAGCCTGGGAACAGTACAGTCTCAGTGCTGTGTTAGGTGTGGCTTTTTTGGTCTTTGTCTTTTCCCCACAAGATTGGTTCTTTCACCCTTTTAAGCATCCATAAGTGAAGGAGTTCATGACTCAGGGGCTCTGACACGATTCATATCCTTTCTGGTTTTGAGGTATGGATTGTGTATCTTGGTGAGAGAAAAATAGGCTTTATGCTCCAAGCCATCGAAAAGCTTTAAAATACAGATATAAAGCTGAAGCAAGAAAATCCCAAGTTCTTGTGTGTAATCATCTAGCAGAGCAAGATAATGTTTAGAACCAGAGGGTTTTTTTAATGTCTGAAATGCTACATTGTTGCTATTTAATTTTTTTTCATGGATGTTTATACTGAAAATATTATCTTCAAATTGCCTTAGTGGAAAAACAGGGTCTGCATCTAGTGAAAGAAAACACTTAGACAAAAAATAAATAAATAAATAAATAATAATAAAAAAATTGATGTACTGTGTCGTGCCACTGGTCTGTTGATGGTTGGCTAAATGGCTTATTAAGAAATGGAAGCTAAGCCATCCAGCATTTATTGTGATAACGTAGTGATGGTTATTAGGACAATTCACAAAATTTTGTTTCCATTACTACCTTGCGTGTTTCCACTTTAAGACTGCACTATGTTTAAGCATTAGGTTTAACTAAAGAATATTTATATTCTTAAAATACTTGAACTTAAATGTTTTTAACTTTATTGCATTTTGTTTTCTCATTTTGTTCTTTTCTCATGATCTTTTATGCCTCAATAGAAAGGTGAGGATCGTGTGTAATAAACTAGCATGGTGTGCATGCAGCCATGCATATGGACAATTACTACATCACTTCTCTTTAATATCTAAGAAAATAAAGCTATGACTGGGTATGAACGAACTAGTTTGAAAATGGGGGAAGAAATAGAAATAGCTATGAAAAGTCACTGGCCATTTCTGTCTACCATTCGACTAATGCTGGTCTTTGAGGATGATGTTAATATTTCTGTATTGGACAGCTGGGAACAATCCGCCTGCCAAAGTAAAATGTCCAGCAGACAGTCTCTAGTTTATTTTCACAGAAGTAAATGTTCATGTCTTTCAGTTTATTGGAAAACATCCTGTGGAAAGTCACTGTTCTCTCATTATCTTGGTAGAGGGTCAGTCTTTTTAAAATCTTGTTTATCTGATTGACCTCAGTGGGTTCTCTGTGATGATCATCTCTGTGATGTGCTCTAAAAACCTTTTATACATCTATATTTTTTGGTTTTAGTACTTCTAAAATTACTTGTTCATCATGTTTTCATGTTAAAACTTTGGTTTTTTTTGGCTTTGAAACTTTTGTTTTTAAATTTAATTGTATATGGCTGAAAGTATTGACAGAGAGGAAATAATTGTAAATATTGTATAATACTCAGGAAAACTCAGGAAGAGGAAATAACATACAGTAGTTGTGATTCTTGCGTAACTTACCTCCCAAGTGACATCTCGAGCCTGTTCTCTGATGCTCTAGATTGCTCTCTCTGCTTCTACTGTGATGTTAAAGACCTCTCCCTTAACAGAAACTTGTTAAAGGAAAAGGATCTGGTATAAAATGATCAGTATAAAATGACGGGAAAGATGGGTGTTGTTTGTGACTGAAAATGCCTCTGCTGTCACTGAAAAAGCATTTTCTGAGCAAATGTTTACAAATACTGATAGAACACTTGTCTAACGACAAAGCTGGTAGCTGTAGTCATTTACAGTGCTTCATGTTAGAAAACATGAAAGGAATAAAAAGCAGATTGAAGAAGCATAGTTCTCTCATGTATTTTCAGGTATAAGCTTGTCTTGTGCTGTGCATTGCATTCCACGTGTTGACTAGCTGTACAGTTTCTCTTCTATATCAATAAAATGCAAAAAAAAAAAAAAGAAAAAAAAACAAGCTCTGATTTTGCCACATAACTATAACTAAACTTTGTTTTGTGGAAGACTGACTGTCTGGGGGAAAAAATAAGTTCTGTCTTTGGTCTGTGAGCAGTTTATTTGTATAATTTCCCTGGCACTGTTGTCCCCTTAACACTTTAAGGGCAGAGCTGCTTTAAAGTAATTTTATGACAAGGATATTAGATACAATATTGAAATATTTAAGTGCAATAAAAAATGGAAAGAACAATTAAACCAACTTAATTCCATGTTTGTTTTTAAATCCTCTGAAGACTTTTTGGAGATGCATTGAGTGTTCAAGGTTGTTTGTCGTACATGATGTTGCTGTGGGTTAGCCAGAAGGCGCCTTCTGAGGTCTGAGGTTGCTGGTGTGTATCAGCGCGTTTGGAGAATCTGGTAGAATTAAGAAGCGTCACAGCTTGGAAAAAGTAGTTTGGTTAAATCAGCGCAGTTATACGGCAAAATGAAACACGTTAAAATTGTATGAAATAACTGAAATGAAATCCAAATCTTTTATGGAACATTTGGCTCAATTTGTCCTGCATTACTGGAGAGGATTTTTAGTTTGGCTTGTTTGGATTTTTAGTTTCTTTCTGCCTGAGAAGATTTGAATTCATAGCGGGATCTGAAAATTACATTGTACTGCCATGATGTAGTCATAAACAAAGTGAGGGCTGGTTTTTGTTGAATATATACCACATTTGGTGTATATAGCAAATAGAAACTAGGAGAGACATCTTGTGTTGCACTCTCGTTTTTCCCCCCATAGTTGTGCTGGGGCAGTGAGCAAAGATCTTACTCTTCCAACTTCATCTTGAAACTAAAGTTTTGAAATTATTTTTTTATTTTGCTATGACACTTTAGCAATTGGGAATCTATCAGAATTTGTGCTTTCTTCTAAACAGATACAGATTAAAAATTAAAAAAGGATATTGTGCTTCCATGAATTTTAAATAAATAAATAAATAAAACCAAACAAGTTTTCTTCTTGAAGTTTGCTTTCAGTTGTGCTTTGAAATTTCAAGGAATCACTCTTTTTGCAATGAACTCACTGAAATCTAACATTCATCTTGAACTCATCTGTAGGCTAAGTACACAATAAAGTTCTTCCCTCAAGATAGATTATGCTGGGCTAAAGAAATATGCATCAGTCTGTTCTCTGGGTCAGAAACTCAAAGCCCAGCTTCTTGCTGACTGTCCAAAATATAGCAGGTATTCTATTGATCTCTCTGCTCCTTAATTACCATAATCCTGTCTGCTTTGTTGCTATTATGGTATGTGATATGTGATTGCTCAGGTTTTATTTTGTCTGCTGTATCAAATAGAATGCACTCTCAGTTGCTTATAGTTCTGAGATTGTTTCTACATGTATTGATTTTTAGCTTGTTTTATTAAATTGTAAGGGGAAGAAATTCAAGAGCGCAGTTGTTTGATAAATGTCTTACAACTATAGTTTCTTGTAAGAAAGAAATATCAGCTACAGAAAGTAGAAGAAGGAAATCAAAAGGACGTGGCTTGTCTTTAGAGATTGGAGCAGAGAGGGTTGCAGGACAGGGTAATAGGTACATTGGACCAAGCATGCTACAGGATATTGGTGCCCTAAAGATATAGATAATAACTATTTATCTTCATTCCGGACAGCTTCACCAGAGACAAATTTCTGAGCAGAGAACATATCCCCCTGGTTGAATTTTGAGCAATGCTTTCAATTTCTGAATGTCAGAAATATGTTTTTGTGTTGAACATGTTTGAAATGCTCACTTCTGCTGGCTGTGTACTTTAACAGTGTTCCATGGTTAGCTTACTGCTACTAATTTCTCTTGTAGGCAGGGTTTTGTGAGTGTCTGTGTACGTAACAGTATGCATCTGTCTTTTGGTTGGCATTCTAACAAATAATAATAAAAATAATATAAAATAATAAATATATATAAAATGGTATATATAATATATATAAATGGTATATATATGGTATATATGAAAAATGGTACATATAATAAAAAATGGTTCAGTACTGAGTTTTGATATACACCGTTTTAACCATCACTGGCTATGGTTCTTTATGAACTGAAAAAAACACGTTTAGGCATTTAAAAAACAAAAAAAAAAACAACAAAAAAAGTGTACTCTTTTCTGAACCTTGGTAATCTGATCTATTTACCTTTTTATATATTGCTATTATTATTTTTGCTTGAAATCAGCATTAAGACATCAATTTAATGGTTATATACTTCGTAAAAAAATATATATTCTACTTTGTAGCTAGTTTTAATGAAAATACTACAAGCAAAGCATTTACTTTTCATGTGGTAAGTCAACTTCTTGTCAGCTTACATAGTCATTAATTCTTAATTTTGTTTATTAACTCTTCAGTTCTCTTCTACGGTGAAACCTGCTTATTTATCCGTTAAAAATATGACCACAATGAAGATGATACGTACAAAGGAAAGTGAGATGCTGACTAGTTTCTGTAATGCCCTTTGCAAATCGACCTATCAAGGAATTTGCCTGAGAGCTAGGCAGGTGTGCCTTGGCTTTCCCCCCCCCTTATGAGAATGCTACAGCTGAAGTCCATTTTGCACTTTGATACACAGAGCGGAGTGGAAATGCACCCTCCTTGTCCAACTGGCTGCCTCCTTGCAGCAAGATGCTTTTAAAAAATAAAGGAAAGAAGCGGCTATATAGAAAAATGCACAGCTGAGTACTATTGAGTGGGAAACACTTTGACAGAGGGTTTTTTGTGGCTATTGACAGTCTGGAACAGTTATGAAACCTGAGTGTGTTATTAAAAACAAACCTAAATGTTGTCTTTTATACCAGAAATTTGTCTCCATCTATATTTGAAGTAGGAAGTCCTCTGTGCTTTGATCTGATTAGCAGATTTGAGGACTTGATTTCTTGGATTGAAAACATTTTTTCTAAAACAAATAAATAAAAGCCCTACATTCCTATGTGTTTATGCTAGTTTATCAGAAATGTCGGTTTATTTCCTTACTCGTGCTTTAATCTGCAGGTGAGGCAGACGTGGATAATATACAGCAAAAAGCAGGGGAGAGGATATTTCAGCTTGGCAAATTAAAAAATACAAATGTACATGGATCTAATGCATTATA
The DNA here is from genome assembly GCA_013396635.1 of Penelope pileata. Taxonomy (NCBI): domain Eukaryota; kingdom Metazoa; phylum Chordata; class Aves; order Galliformes; family Cracidae; genus Penelope; species Penelope pileata. The sequence continues at coordinate 368,742 of WBMW01004442.1, read as the reverse complement.
CAATGTAAACTTGTTTGAAATATGGTTCTGTATTCTGCTTTCATTCACTCAAGTCAACTCCCTCACAGAGACACTGGTTCCTTGTCTGCGTTGGCTGCAGAATACCGCTGTCAGCTGAGAATTGCCTGAATGCGTCAAGTTTAAGGTGTAAGGAAGATTAACTTTTCCCTACACCTCTCCTACCACATTTTGGGAAGAAAGCTAAGATGACTTAAGTTTGAGAAGCAGACAGGCTTGCTGCGGTAGTTGAACATGTTAGCCCTATATAATCTCTTGCACACGAGTGCATCCTCTGTCTGCCTATGCTATGAATTTGAGTTGCTCCCAGTTCTGTTCCAGCACTTCATTTTTAGGCTGTCTTTGCAAGCAACTAGCTTGCTCTTTGCAGGGTAAACTGTGGGCACTGGTTTGCTCTAGGATGCCATCAAGGGATGCAGAGCGTTGTGCTGAGACAGGGTCCCTCCACTTTGGTCCTTGAAGGTGTTGCAGCAAGTCATGTGTTTGGGCAGTCCTGTATGCTCACAACTATTCAGGAAACACCTTCAACTTTATGCTAGAAAACTATTTTGTTAGCTGCATCACAACAAACTGTAATGATGTGTCAGGGGCAAAGTTGCTGAGAGCAGATATAGGGTGAATGCAATGGGGACGTGGCCGATCTGCCCAGCAGGTGCAAGGCATGAGCAGCATGACTGCACCAGTCTGTGCAGACTGACCCAGGGAGGAGGGCTCTCATTGCTCTGAGATGCATGATCCATTGTGGCAGCAGGGCCACAGCTGGCCACTCGCCAGCAGACCTGCATGGAGCACAGTCAGTGCCTCCCTGGAGAGCGGGACGGACCCATGTGGGTGGAGCAGCTCTGAGGCACCTGCAGGTCATGGCCAGGTGGAGCCCAGGCAGCTGCTGCAGGAGCTGCGTGGAATGAAAAAGCTCTCTGTGCTGTCAAAGTCTTTTGAGGGTTTTTTTTTTCCTCCCCTAATCCAGTTTACCACTGAATATAACAGTATTTAATTGATGTGTATTTAATTGATGTGTTCTGCTCTAAAGTTGTAAATTTTTAAATTCTTTCATATACTTTATCTGAGCTGGAAATAGTGCAGCAGATTCTAGAGTGGTAATGTATTTTGTATCTGTAGTTTTAAAAATGATCCAAAACCAAGACTTCAGCTTTTTTCCTTTTTAGGTATGGAAAACATGAAGACTTAGGGCATGATATGGACAATTTACACTGGAAATTTGAGGAAATATATAAACAAACTGTATGTGGAAATGAACCTGGTTATTATGTTTTGAAAAGAAGCAGTTGTGTATGTGCAGGAACTTGTTTCCAACAAAAATTTTTCAGTGGTAGATTTAGAGTAGGCATAGTAGCCTAATTGTCACAGTAAAATGTTGTCACTTACTTGGGTTTGGATCAATAATCCATACAGTAAAAATAGATGATTGCCTATGTGCAGATGACTGAATTTTTAAGCTAGAATTATATGGAAGAATGAATCTGTATTTTCTGGGATTTTTCAAGGAAGGGACTGGCTTGATACACTTCAGACCTGCAGTACTCACGTAAAATTCCCAGGGAAATGGAGCCACTGCAAGAACGGGAATTACACTATCAGGTCATGGGGAAAAAAAAAAATCATTGCTCATTTTTGGATTAGCTCTTAAAATAGCGTAAAAACTGATTTGGATTTTGATTAAATGAAATACAAATGCAAAATACATAACATAGTTGGGGATTCTTACTGTGCTTTATTTTTAGATTAATAGAAATTGGTGATAGTGATGGAGTCAAGGCACTATTTAGTGCACATTCAGCCTCAGCAGCAGAGATACTGAATTGTCCTCGGCTATGAGATATTGTAGAAGAATTGTAGGATATTGCAGGAAAAGTGCATCTTGAAGCCTCTTGTCTTTTCCATAGGATGTAGGAGGTAAAAACTTTGAATGGTAGATGTGGTAGATGTGTGTTTAGCAAATATAAGCAATATAAATGTTTCTGTCAAGTACTGTTCTGCTGTAGTACCCCTGGTGTTTGGGAGTTTCATGTTAGACCCTCCATAGCATTTCTTTAGTTACAGCGATATTTTGCTCTTTTTATTCAATTTGTATTGTATCTATGCTTGATACTTGCAACCTTTGAATTGTAGATTCTTGTATTTCATACCACATTTACAGTTTTCCAGGCCCTTTGTTTCATGTTGTCTATAGGTACTTATAAACATAAGCTCTGTGTGGTGGCTCCTGCTCCTGTGAGCACTGTGAGCAGGAGCTGCGCTGTTGCTTTGATCAAGTAGGTGAAGGAGGGTTTGCAGGAATGTATCAGCTGCTGTATGCAAATTTCTTTGAGCTTAAAGGGATTTAGAATTCTTACTTTTAATGTATTAAGCAATAAAATTCCCTCCACATTTAAAAAAAGAAAAATAAAAGGGGGGGGGGGAGCCCTCAAAACCAGCTCTAATCTATTTCTACCTTCAGTCATTTTTTCCCCCTTTTGTCTAATTAAATAGATTTTTTAAAAATTTCTTCTTTCTCTTCTCCCCCTACGTTAGCATAATAAAAATGGTAAAGACTGGACTTTCAAACTGTTTTGGTAATATTAGCTTTACCTCTGCACCTCTTTCTCACAGAGGTTTTTATCTATGGTTAATAAAAAGGCACAATCTCTTAACATTGTGGCTTATTTTGACAGAGTAGATAAAGCTTTTGCCCCTGTTTATGGTTTGTTTTTATGATCTTTCTCAAGAAATTGAGGGAAGTTAGACATTTTGTGTTTCAAAGTGGGAACTTGTTGGAAAAGTGAATAGTTTGTGTAGGGCTCTCTGTATTATTTTTGGACTGGAGAAATCTGACATACAAGAAAATTGCTTATGCAGTTAGATTTGGTTGTTTCTCCGTTGGGATGGATTCCACACTCCACTGTAGAAGAAAATAAATGATGATTTATGCAAGTACATAATGGTCTGGGGTAATGAGAATGTGAGTACATGTTTTGTGCAAATGAAATTCAGGCAACCGTAATGTATAGAATAAATAGTGACAACGGTGAATTACAGACCCATAATTCCACTGAGGACTTCTGCTGATGACATACACTTCAAACGGGAAACTCGAGTGGTTTGCAATGCTCCGTCGCTGGAGCCCAGAAGAGGAATTAATTCCAGTTCAGGGTCGATAATTGCAAATTCAAGTGATTTTCTTTTGTTTCTCAACACGTGAACCTCACCTCCTTTCCCATTGTAAATTGTCTACATCTTCCTATCTTAGGACAGTGTCCCACTCCTTACCTTCCACCATTTCTTTTTATCTTACAAACATGTGAACGGAAGCCTTTTGTTTTCTGTGTTCAAACTAAAATCAAACTGCTGCAAACTAAAATCTGAGCTATAGCTGGAATATTTTTTGTGTTTTTAAATATCCAAAATATGATTGCCTGTCAGTCAGCTTAAAGTCTTTGACATTGTTCTTAATAAAAGCTTTTATCTCTATGTGCTTGATTTTATAGAATCTAAATAGAGAATAAGTGTTTTGTGATTCTAATTGCAATTAATTGAGCCTGTAATTAATTTGCAGTTGTACAGTAGCAATTAGAAAACATTTTTATGCTGTGAATTTCTGTAGAGTTCTTTGCTGGGGAGGGGGGTAGGAGGTGGATGAAAAAAGTACATACAGCATTTATGTTTAAGATTACTGCTTTTATTTTTAAGTGATATAAAGACCTTGTGATGCTTCATGATAGTTATTTACCATGTGCTTGAGAAGTGGATAACTATTTTTACAAACTGAGTAATAGATTATGTGCATATACATTTCATGGTAAATACAGAAAACATTTCTTGTATTTGTCTGAATGGGTCACAGTACTTCAGAATGGCAGGTATTTTGTGCTGCTGCTGCTTAAGGAGTGTTGCTGCTTTGTCTCCGTATATCTTCCTTGCGTGTGAATTGCGCAAAGTATATTTTATTCCATTAGTTTCAAGTTTTACTCAAAATTCCTTATTCCTTTCACTTTTCAGATATTATATAAACAGAGCCTTGAAAATACAGTAATAAATCTAAAATAACAAATATTTGTCTTTTGGCATTTTATATTAGGTCTGAAGGTACCTAGTCAGGTTTTTCTGCAATTGATTTAATAAGCTTTTGCCCTTTATGTGCATATAGTGTATGTGATGTAAACTTTATTGCAGGACTAGTTAAGCTGGGATGATGTTGTTGACTGTTTCTATTATGGGGGTTCTGAAGGTTTTTGACAATATTAGGGATTACACCATGCAAACTGAGAATACTGGCAAGTCTTTGGAAAAGAAACTAATTCCCAATCCTGATGTGAATTGGTCTTCTGGCTAAACTACTGGGCTTTCTACAGGTCTTGTTTTCTACCTGATTTTCAAGACCGATGCCTGTAAAAGCAAGGTGAAAACTGACTGTGGAAATATTATTGCCCTTGTTTAATATCTCGAGAACAGATGCACTGGGGAATTAAGTGACTAATTCAAGGTTATGCAGAACTCTGTGGCAGAGCTGGGATCTGAGCCCAGCTCTTTTGAATCCAAGGTTAGTCTCTCAACCACCAGACCATTCTTTCTGTAAGAATATAGCCTTTATTATAACTACAAATTTCACTTATGCTAATTTTACTGTAAAACCAAAGTCCCTTTGACTTAAATTTTCCATCACTGCTCTCAAATAAGAGGGGATTTAAAACTGCTTCTGGAAAGTCTGCTTGACTGTGAAGTTGTGTTTATTGGTTAAAAAAAAAAAAAGCTTAAAGGCATTTTGAAAAAATCAGTTAAACTAGTAAGACTTTTTATACTGTCTGTGTGTGAGATTTCTTTTCACCTGTTCTTGATATTACAGATCATTTTTTCACTCATGGTAGACATTGCTTACAACTAGATAGGTCACGTTTTTCCCAGAAATATTTGAAGACATAGTTTTGATATAGTGAGAAAGAATAAATATATGTAAAATGAAAGCTGAATTAATAATGTGACAGTTCAGTATTGTAAAATCGAAAGCTGCTGCAGAGGGACAGTGAGCATCAGTCTTGATTTATATTGTAGTTTGTTTTAGACAATTAAAAGGCTTATGTACAGGCAAAAAGTGAATTGTAAAGATTTGGTGCCTGTCTAGAAGATGCTTTGTTATAGAGTGAAATGGTAACTTCCTTAAATGAGAACTGGAAAATAAACTTGGAATAACGCAGGAGTTTTTTTGGCAATTTAGGGTGACAAGTCAGGACTGCTAACCACAAGACCAATAAGTAATTAGGAGACTAAGCATACCTGCTACAAGAAATTGGGAGCAAAACAGAAATGTTAAATAAGTCTAAAAGATTTGATGTGCTATTTAGAAAAAAAGCTAGTCTTTTAATTACCAAGGTATTTTCAAGGGTACTTGATTTTCAGATACACCTTCAAAGATTTGGTCTGTTTCTTACACTGTTACAACATCCTACTGAGATGGAAATAAATTTAATTGCATTTTTGGATATTCATTTGTTCAGTTTATTCTTTAATATATTCTAATACTGGGTCTTCTTAAACTGTTTCACAAGACCTTAAGATTAAATGCTTTCAGATCTTTGTAAATATTTTAGCAGATGCATGAATAATATCTTTTAAATGTTTGTACACCCTTTCTGTATGTGGATGCTAAAGAATGATAGTAATTTCAGCATCAGACTACTCCTCTAAGACAACTTTAATTTATGAATGAGGTAATGAAGATGGAAGTTAAAGTAATACTGTGAGAAGACTGCTGCAGTGCTGGGAAGATTGCTGCAGCGCTTAGATGTGTTTTCTTCCCAATAGCTATTTAGCAAATGCTTCTCTTTTGTGTCTTAGTGAAATATGCAAAATAGAGGACCTATTTATCTTTTCTTTTTGTCCATATATATCCAGCTAAAAGCACAACAAAAACTCTTAAACCATCCCTAGTTTCTTAAACCAGAACAGCTCTTCACAGACAACCTGCAGAAGTTCAGCTTCAGGAGTCATAAGAAGTGAATTTCTTTTCTAAATTTATTGATCCTTCAGTGTGTAGTTAGTAGTACACTAGTATTATTTAGCAATTGGGTTAGGGAAGAATTCCAAGCAAAGCCAAAGATGACCAGCTGATGATGACCTTGACTCATTTGTTGTTACAAAATTTGTAAAATGTTTCTGCTTGTTAGTGAAATTATTGTCTGGGAACAAAGACTTTTTCTGGGCAGGATTATAGCCACTGCATGCTAATTAATGGAACAAAGAGTTGAGGATTACAGAAGCAATAACAGTAAAATATCCAGGAACAGTTGCATGGGGACATTATTTTCCTGTCAGCTGTGCTGCTGTGTGCTTTGGCACTTCTCTTGTCATCCCACAGTAACCAGAGACTTTTGTGAGGGCCTCACAGAAACATGCCTTGTTCTGTCCCTGTGGCTTTTCTTTTCCAGAGGGTAATCTTAGACACTGGGTCAGCAGAACCAGATGGGGAGAAAATAATAATCTAGTGCTGGTATTCTTAGTGGGAAGTTAATGGCTCACCAAAAGCAATAGAGGTTGGGTGATTTCTGTAACCACTGACTGTGGAATAAACAGTTTGCGGTGAAGTGAGTCACTCTTCTGAAATACATACCTGGTGACTTTGGTATCCTCAGTCTTTTTTGGCAGAAGATCATAACGTATAGTGGAGGATATTTTCCCGGCTATCAGAGTCATCAAAGAGTTGTAATTCTTGTAACCAATCGTTACCTTTTACTGGAAAGCTTGAACACATGACAAAAGATAAGTTTGCTAGAAGATTATGTTTGTTTTTAATGCCACGTACCAGAAGTACCAGAGATCAGAAGTAGCACACTTAGATATCCTGCTTTGTTTTCCATTTCTGCTCCACTGTTTTCATTAATAATGACTTATTTTTGGGGGTGCTGTTGCCTTTTTGTGTATTGTATACTGTTTCACACTCTGTGGTACCTAAACTTTGATTCTTAGTTAATTAAGTGGGTTCACTCAATTATATATTTGTTGTTGGGAATGAACTTCCATCAACCGCATCTCTTCTATCACCAAAATCTTTTCATATGAAGCAAAGATGTAAATGGGCTGGAGTGAATGGAATATTTTCAAGCTTTGACTTTTTTTAGGATGCAGTATTGACAGAAAGCTGTAAAGTTGACAGGAATCAAATCAACATCCTTTAATGTAAGCTGTTATTGCAAAATTATCTAATTTACTGCAATAAATGCACCCTCCCTCTTTCTGTCTCCTATAAATGTATAATTTTATTTTCCTGACTTGCAAGAAGCTAATGATGAAGTGATTGGCAGTATTCTTGTGGTTTGACTCTTAATATCCAGTTGGAACAGGAAAATCTTGAAGAATGAGCCAAAAGCAAATTGCTTATTATGAATAGTGATGGGCTTTTTTTGTTGTTTGTTTTTGTTTATTTTAAGCCTGGAAAACATTCTCATTTCAACTACGACATCTTCCAGCATAGACCTACTCAGTGTGTTCTAGAGACATCTAGAGACATAAGATGGCACCGTCAGTACCTTTACAGCATTGGTAATTGCTCAGGAAACCCTACAGATTTTGTTTTGTTTTTGTTTGTTGATGATGAACTGATGAAATAGTCAAGTATTACATGCAGGCTTTGGCTGTCCCCTGCAAAAAATCATTTTCCATTTAAAACATCCCTTTAGATGACTTCTGGTGTAGATTATGTGTGAAAATGTTGTTTGTACAGGTCTATGTGGGGAGAAGAAACATCCTGCTTGTGCATTCCCAGAAACACTGAGACAAAACATGGCTGTACTAGTTCTTCTCCCTGTTCCTGTTTATAGATCTCAGTGACTCTGGGGGCATCCGTGTCCTAATGCACATCTAAGCATACCTGTGCACCTGTAACATAACCTAGAAGCCGTGTTATCCCAGAAGGAATTGTGGTGGGCTGGTCTTACTACCTAGCCTAATCCAACTGATCTCATCCTTCCACCATATCTGCAAGAGGAAACGGCTCCTTCAACTGACGATGGAGATACTGTTGCTTGTATATAAAGTTTTGGATCTTATTCCTGAAATTAAAGTCCATAAAGTACCACAATCTTGAAAGCAGAGTTGTGTTGCTAAAAACAAATGGGGAAAATGGGAACTTTATTTTGAATAAATTAAAGGCAGCATTCTTTTAGTGCTCTTTTAAAAGATGCTGAAGAACGATTTTTTTTTTTTAACTGAAACAGAGCTCTATTGATTTGCTTGCTGATGTCCAAAAGGAATGGTGAGTCAAAAGCTGTCTTTATTGTGCCATAAGGTTTTCAAGTACCAGAACCTTTCTCCATTTTAGTCTGTCATAGTAATACAAGTGTTTTCAGAGTTAAGAATTTCAGTGCAAATATTGAAAGTTGATTTAAAATCCATGAATAATTTTATTGTAATAGGGTACATAGTGACAGCACAAGGTAGACTCTAGTGTAAGAGAAGATGCAGGTAATGCAACCAATGGTTAAAATGGTGTTAGCGAATTACTTTCAGTTTGTGTTTGGGAAAAAAAAAATGCTGGTGTTCTTTTGAAGTCTAAAAGATATCTTGTATCTTTGGCTATTGGCTATTATGCATTCAGGCACCTCAGGAACAAAGAAATGACAGCGAAATGGATGGCCTGGGTTTAACTAAGTAGGTGATGGTACAGATGAGGCCCGATAAGCTTAACACTTCATCTCTGTGCTGCCACTGCGGTTTGCGAGGAGATTAGAACTGTCTGACTGCGAGGAGGGCAAGCTCCACAAATTCACTCATACATGGCAGTTCTGTAATGAGGTGATACTTCATTCCTTAAACTACTGAACTAGAACTGCACAAACAGATGTATGCCTCTGGCAGTCCTGTGCACGCGGCACATGCTCTGCCCTACCTCCAAATGCAAGCACAGTCCAGTTGCCACAATTCTATTTTATTGATTCACACTGTTGTTTGGACATTCATAATAATAAGGGGCAAGCTGTATTTTTGTGAAAAGAAGAAACCTGCAAATAAATTCAGGGTGTTTTGCAGACTGGTGTTTGATGAGAATATAAATAAATATTTTACTTTTTCAATACGTTAAAATGATAAAATCTGATGTTGGAAATTAGCAGAGGATTCTGCCCTTTGCTATATGCGTTATGTTCTTTCACGAAGAAACTATTTTAGAAAGCTTGGAAAATGGGGATATGACCCTAATTTATGAATCTTTAAAGCAATTGCTGGTAAACAACCAAAGGTGAAGCTCATTCTTAAAAGTTACCCTTTTTGAGCTTGATATTAGTTGATATCAAAATTGTTGAGAGCCAGAAATGACCACTGGGACCCTAACTCACACATAGATAGTTTCAGGTGCCTGACTTACTCTGCCTGCTTGAATAGGAGCACTTGTGATTTTAACTTAAGCATATGTTAATTACTGCTATCTTAGAGGCTTGAATGCAGTTCACCAGGGTCAGTGCTCTGTGATGAGCAGAGAGGAATTTGTCGATAGATTGACTAGCTATCTCCTGTGATTCAGGTGATTTTCATGTTCTGAGGTTTAGCAAATTGTGGAAGTTGTCTATTTTTATTAAGCAATGAAAAAGTAGTAGCCTGCTGACGGCAGTTTGCTGAATATTGTCGTGGAGAGAATAACTTTAAAGTGGAAATCTTAATTTCATTGTCTTTATGAAGGCATGAATTGTAGCAATTTAGGTTTTACAGTTTGGTTTGTGCAAAAATAGTATTTAATAGAATTCCAACACAATTATTTTTAAATTTCTGCTCCTCAGAATATGATAAGACTTTTTAAAGCCAGAGAACCAGAAGTTTTGTCTTGTTTCCTCTTCGTGAGGCCTGCTGGTCTAGGGCCTGTCTTGTGAAGCAGCAGGACCGCTGATTTTTTTTCTTTTTACTTCCTAAGGAGAGATGCAGCCACTAGATAAATGATCCCTTAAATCTCTTCTTTTTAATTGCAAAATAGACATTATTTCATTAACCACTGGAGTTGAATCAGCTAAGCTAAGCCTAAATATAAGTGATAGTAATTTTTCAGTGCTGTCTTTCCATTGCAATATACTGAACCACATAATGCTTAGAGTAGTTCCATACATTTATTCCCCAGTAGAGAATTTGTTGCAGAAATGTGACTTCAGACATCATCCATTTATGCTTACAAACATCCTGACTAGAACAAGCCATTGTAAGGAAAAAGTGTTGAAATAGTTGTACTGCAAAACGTCAGTCAGTATAGGCACACACTCCTAAAACACAAGCTGTTTCCTTTAGATGTGTGCAAATAAAGTAATACTATAAGTGCTTTAAGCACATGAATAGTGAAGATAGAGTAAGGAGATACCAGCATGTGTTCATTTTCTAATTAGCAACTTTTATGTGATTAAAGTGTTCTTTTATTAGATTTCTCTCATGTATGAAGGGAGAAAAAGTAAATTAATTACCACTAGTCAGAAGGAGAGCCCACTGTATTCTTTACAACTTCACAGTATTGATTTAGATATTATTCATGGCTTCTGTTCTCTGCTATGCAGATTGATGCATCTTTAATTCACAGACACATTATCATTAATAGCGGTCCATTGACAAGCAAAACAGAGCTCTTGCTGGGTTCTTTTTAGTACAAAAGCTCCATACGTTTTCTGATAAACATTAGATCATGTGTTCTACTGTAGATCCTTGAGTTAAATTGTTTATTTCTATGCATTATGTCAATAACCTATCATGTTTCTATATGTAATACTCTATATTTTTTTGCAAGATAAAAAAAAATCCTAAATGAATTCCTAAATTACAGAAGCATTTCCTAGTTCTTCAAGAACCAGTCAAAAGCTGTATAAGCATCTCCGTATTTGAGTAAATAATATAGAATTAACCGTAAGTAGAAACCTGTGTGTATGTAAATAAAAAGAATGTCCCTTAAACTTTGAGATGGTAATAGTTCAGATTTAAATATTGCAAAAATCTTATGGACAGTAACTGTTTTTGTTGAAACACTTCCAATTTGATCAAACTACTGGCATGTAAGTTGCTTATTTTGTTGCTTGTTCTTTATTTTCTTTTTCTTATGAAAGAAAAGGAGAAAAAAAGACTAACATAACCATGAGACTGTAGTCCTGCTTAGTTCTTGATATACCTTCTCATGAAGATGATATCGGTAGGGAGCTGTGTACACTTTGACGAGATGCCTTGTGTTTTCAATTTCAGGGGAAAATAAGGACAGATTGAGGCTGATATTCACTCTCCTCTCAGTTAACCTTTAAATTGCTCACTGTTTATTTTGCACAGGGTATTTTCTTAAATAGGGTACTTTCTTAACTAGGTTTCAAGCTTTGTCATAGTGATTTATTTATTTTTTAGTGTGAGAGACAAACTCTATTGAGTAGGGGAAAAGACATATTGGGAGTTAACAACATGTCAATACATATGGATGCAGTCTACCTAGACTTCAGTAAAGCATTTTACACTGTCTCCTATAGCATTCTCCCAGAGAAGCTGGAAGCCTATTGCTTAGACAGGTATACTTGTCTCTGGGTTAATAATTGGCTGAACAGCTGGGCCCAGAGAGTGGTGGTGAATGGGGTTAAATCCAGCTGGTGACAGTCGGTTTGCACAGCTGGTTGCACCAAGTGAAGTTCAGGTTGGGTATGAGGAAAAATTTCCTCTCCAAGGAAGTGATAATGGATTGGAACAGGCTGCCCAGGGAGTCACCGTCCCTGGAGTCATTCCAGAAACATGTAAATGTGGCACTGAGGTGCATGGTTTAGTGGGCATGGACTGACAACTGGACTAGTTGATCCTAGAGATCTTTTTCCAACCTTAATAGCTGTGTATATATTAGGTGTCAGTCTAAGAAAATGTGCGATATAGCTAAATGGTCCAAAGAGAATAAAAATGGGGGCAAGATCTGTTTTACAGGGCATTGATTAGTATCACGTTACAATCTTTCAAAGGCATTTATTAAATATTGAATTGAACATTGTTTGGCAGACAAACATTTTCTTGTGTGTTTACCAGATGGTTATGGAGCTTTGAAAGAAATCAGTGTGAATATGGTCCTCTACACTAAATATATAGAAAAGCTAGTCATGCTGTGCAGTTTCTTGGGAAGTTTTACAAGTGACTGAAAATCACACAGGAAAGTACAAACCATCAGTGTCATGAAGTGCTTGTGACGCAAGATGGCAAATGTGCTTTCACACTTCCAGGCGGTGCCAAATACGATACTTTTGGTTTCCAAATCTTTAATTTTTATGGTTAGCCTGCTGAATTCTTCTCGAGACATCTGTACAAAAATCATGTGCAGGTGGTCTAGTTTTCAAAGATTCTGAAGGCATTCTGACATTGCTGGCTTTGATACAACTGAAGGGAGTTTAATCTTTGCAAAGAAAATAATTTTTCATCTTCAGGAATTTTATTGAAGAATTAGGAGCCTAAATTTAGTTGCCCTGGGTTCAGATAGTCAGAAGCTAAACCCTTTGTTGTGATTACCAGTCCCTTTGATGTACAGTGTTCTGATATCTGTCTAAAAAACCAAAATCAATATAAATACTTTTATCAGGTGGATACAGAAAAGTGCAATGATGAGATATAGCAGCAGCAATCAATGCCATGCCCTTCATAGGGTCAATCAATGAATTAAAACCTGTTTAGGAGTTAATTTTGATGGTCCCATGCAGTGCAAAGGGTAAAGATTTAAAAGAATTATCTAAGCAGATGAATGTTAGGTACAGAGAACATTGTAAATAATGAGCAAACTTCTGGTTTCCCAAGGAGGTGAAATTACATGCTGCTCTTTCTGAGGAACAGTTATCACTAGCTATTTTAAAAGAGCAGGTCCTTTTTGTCTCACCATGAGACTTGAGGTTTGTTAAGCAATATTTTTCTTGACTGAAGTGAGTGCACTTCAGTTTTTCTCTTTACTGCACCTCATCTCTTGCTTTCTTCCTTACTCATTTTATTTTGTTACTCATTTAGGGGCAACTAAATGGAAAGTGGGGGGATGATCGTCTAACTTGTTTTTCTGGAATGGAAAACGGGCATTGTCTAATAAGGGTCTATGGAAATACTGATACCCAGAGCAATGTCTGGGGATAAGGCAGGCATAGGTCTGCCAAAATGGAACAACAAGGAGGGGAAGAGATAGACATGGTGATAAAAGGAAGTGTAATGAGAAAAATGTTACAAAGAAAAGCTGAAAAGCTGAAAAGAAGGAATTAGTTTGTAGATGTATCTTACGACCTTTCAGCACAAAGCAAGCTCTCTCTCTGGTTGTCCTCGTTTCCAGTAACCATAAAGGCTTTCAGAGAAGACTGATGCAGTTTGGTGTACAAAAAAAATAATGATGTTGCAGTATGTCTGAGTAATTGATGTAAATAGTAAGTTGTCAGGTTCTCTGCTTCTGAATCTTCAGTGATTCAGATTGACTGTCCAGGATGAAAGGACACATTCTCACATTTCTTCAGACTTTTGTGAGGAGCAGGTTAGGTGTACATGCTTTCAGTGATGTAATAATGGCTTTGCCTTGGGTCGTGCTGTGGTTTCGCAGATTTATACTTACGGTTTTTTTAGTTCATAGTTTAAAGTACTTCATATGAAATATTGTGATGAGTTTTCAAGAGAATCAAGTATATCTGTGGAAAAAGAAGTCCGTAGGACGGTTCCAGAATGTCCTTTTTTTTTTTTTTTTGGATTAAATGATGACTTTACATTCTAAAACAGAAGAAAGGTGTATATAATTACAAGAATAGGTTCTGTAAAATACATTTCTAAAGCAGGTTTTTTTTTTAATGGTTTTGATTAACTGGCTCTTAAAACAGCAAGGAAAACAATACCTATCCTTGTCAAGTCTTCTGATAACAAATCTCCCAGGTAAGCTGATCTTTGGCTATGGTATAGTTTTGTATAGTTAATTGTGGTAAAATAGTGTACAACAAATCTGTCTATATTTTGCATTTCAAAGTGCACATTATTTTATGAAGAAGCTAAACTGGAGTTTGAGGCAACAGGCATTCCTCAGACACCAGTACATGGTAAGGGTCAAACACAGGGCTGGTGTAGAGCTCCTTGGAGTCATTTGATGAAGTGAATAAAAATTTCCCTGTAGAAAAGAAAATGAATGTGTCATCACACTGGTCATTGCTGATGGATTTCATCAACACAGAGAGGTTTAGTAAAGGTTAATAGGAGTGTGTAATGTGGTGTAACACAAACTTCCAATTATCAAGGAGTTCTTTAATGTCAAGGTGAGGAGAAATATGCCATTGTGACTCATCTTTCCTTACAGATCAAGCTGGAGTTAACAAAGTTATCTGTGGTCTATTGGGCAGGATGCTGGAAGAGTAACGAGGAGTGCTTATACTCTTTGCTGTTATAAAGTGTTGTGGGACATAGGGCGCATCACTGAATTTATCCATCTCAATATCTTGAGAATTGAGGTCCTTTGATTCTTTTTTTTTTATTAAGTCTTTAGAGATCTATGGGTGAAAAATCTTGTACCAGCTTTTAACTAAAATATTTTTGTTTATAAATGCTTACCAGTCATTGCATACAAAATAAAGACAGATCTAATACTGCTTATTGTGTTAAGGCATTAAATCTCACTCTACCAAATTCATTTTAGAGCAAGGAGGAACAGACAATAATGCAACAGAGGTGTTCTTGTTTAAACAAAACAAAAAAAGCCAACTCCCTAAACCACTACCCTAAGGTCATTGTGTTAATGGAGAAATGTGAAATCTTTTACTAAGGAGAGCCTCACAGATGAGTCTATCAGAGAAGCGCACCATCTGTAGTTGATGTCTCTGCTGTGGTAGTGCCATCTGAACACCCTTCTGCTCAGTGGAAAAGCTCAGATTCCCACTCACATACACACGTAGTTTTGGAGACTGCTTTTTCATTGGCTTCAAATTCAGGTTTATTTTAACAGTATGTATTTAATTAGTGACCCCTCACTTGTAATAAAGCATTTAAAGGCTGTGCCGTGTGTTTTTAAATCATCTGCTGAAAATTGCTCTGCCATCTTTTGCATGCAGGAGAGGAATGTGTGCTTGTGTCTTAGAGCACTGCAATAGCTCAACTGACAGAAGATTGGAGCTTTCCTAGTTCATGTCCCACCAATTTGGACATGGTTATTGTTTTAAAATGGTATTGTCTTGTAAAATGCTGTGATAGGTTTTCCACATCAAGAACAAGTTATACTCTTAGTTTTGATTCAGAAGCTAGGAGACGCATTTTGATAACAGTAGGAAGCCTTACTCTACATGTAGCTCCTCTGTCTTCAGCAGAACTGTTAATGGTGGAAGGTGACTACATTGTCAGTCTGCTCCATGCAAATGGTGTGCTTGGGGCTTTATAGCTAAAAGCAAAATAACTAAAACACGAGTAGGTGTTTTAAAACACCCTGAATAAATGCTATTTGTTTTGAATTTTGTTCAGTAATGCTAACGGTATACATCTCAAATTATGAGAAAAACATTGAAAAATCAATGTGAGATTTATGTGTATGTTTCCACGCTCTCATTTTACATTTGAAATTTGGAGTCTTGAACATCTGAAAGTGTTTTTGGTTTGTGTGTTTTTTTTTTTATTAATGGCATAGAATAAACTTTTTCATGGAAACGAATAGATTGAAATGAATATTTGAAATTTCATATGCATGTTGGTTCTACTTTTTCATTATGAAATAAAAATGCACTCATACATAAATATGTAATATATGTTAGAAAAGCACTATCTCAAACATGTTTGTATGTACAAATATGCAAGATGTAGCTATGAATACATCTCAGAGGCTCATATTTGTTCCACAATATGCAACACAAACTGACAGTTTTTAAATGGTTATTATAAAATTGCTGTTGAATGAATACACTTCATACACTTTAATCAGAATGGTAGTGATATTTACTGCCTCTGAAGACCAGTGGGAGTGGGAGGAATTTTCATCATAAGTGGTTCTGTCTGTGTTCAAAGCACCTACGGACTTGTTGAAAGAGTGATGCTGAGAACTGTTTACACACTTGTTAGTAACTTGAAATATTTTGTTATACAACCTAATCTCCTGGATTTTGAGAAAAATTGATATAAGTAGATTCAACTAGGAACACAAATACCACATTTGTCCTGGGAGAAAAGAAATTCAAACTGTAGCTGATGTATGGTATCTTCTGCAGTTGTCTTGCTTCAAGAGGATATTTCTTTTCCTCCGTACTCACTCAAGCTCTTTATTTTTTTTATTTTTTTATTTTTTTAGTGTTTGTTTATACTTCAATGCCAAATACTTGAATTGCAATAAATGATTCAGACTTGGGTTTTGTGTAGGCTCCTTTCTGGTATGTTAATCTTAGATGAATGCTTACCATGCAAGGAGGGGAGAAAACAAGACAAAACAAAAACCCCAAAACTGAATCCATGAACAGCATTAAAAGTTCTGACAGTGAAGTGCTTGTCTGTCTTTGCCTGCTGCTTGTGTGAAATGATCTGGCAAAACAGATACGGCAGAAATAATCTATTTTTTTGTCTGCTTTGTCAAATGATAAATGTTCTTGTCTCTGTGGAGAATCTCTTAGCAAATGCTGATTTTGCTAACAGAAGGAAACAAATCAGGAATTGCTTAGCTGTATCTGCTCAATCTTCTAGACATTTGGAAAACCACTTATCAAAAGAAATGTCCAACTATGACTCTAACTTTTGACACATCTTTGTCATGAGAATCGATTATTTACAGCAAAGTTGAAGCTGTTTTCTCTCCTTTTAGTAGTAGTACAATTGTATTTCTGTTAGAGAAGTTGAGAGTTTTTCCATGTATCTTATTGAAATTAAATCGCAGAATATTGAAAAACATGAGTTACTTTTTATTAATGGTTTATCGCTAACTCTATACTTATGACAGGGGATGGAAAAAGGCTGATTTAAAGCATCATTTGGAAGAGCTATTAAGAGTAGTATTACCAAGGTAGTTCGCAGCTAAGCAGTGTAAAGGCAGCCCAGCCCAGAAGCTAGATTTTTTTCACCAGCATTTTTCTGATAGCATTTTACTTAGGGCTGTGCCAGTAAGGTTGTAGTTGTTTTTTTTTCAAGATTACATTAAAATAATATGATTTTATTTTGAAATTTATTCAAAATGTATTTTTAATGAACTTTGTCCAAGTTGTTTTAGCTAATTTAAATAAATTAAAAATTTATTCTTTAAAATGTAATGACAGGAAAATGATGAGATCTTGGAGGTCAGACAGCCTCTGTAGTAGAAGGAAGAGAATCTGTTCTTAAATAACACCTTTTGTCCCAGTTTTATTGTGTGGTTATTTTTCTGCTGTGATTCAGATTTCTTGAGTTGATATTTATGATGAAATCAACCACTTTCTAGACTGAACCAAAATTCCCATCCTTCAGAACACTGAGTACTGAGAGGAAGTGCATGGACAGGCATAGATTAAGCTGGCACCTCTTCCCTACGTACACAATCACTAGAGTAAAAGAATACTAAAACCAGCTGCTGTTCTTTCCAGACACATTATTTATTCTGTTTTGGAACTTTCCACTGGCTGCTGAATAAATAAAAGAAGTATTTTTATGGCAATTAAATTCTAAATATAAAATACATATTAAGTAAATGCCTTGATTGCCAAAGTCTTGGAGACCAAGTAAATACTCCTAGCTCATTGCAAATGTTCTTGAAAGTTTCCAACAATTGGCTGGACATGCACTATGCAATATGTGTGGTCTTTTTTATTAGAACTTATCTTCTTTTTTCTTCCAATATATTTTTTTTTAATATTGGAACTTTGGCTTTAAATTAGGGAGAAATTAATCAGTTATACTAAGTAGTATAGCCTTAAAGTCCTAAGTTACTATTACTATTAAATCATTCCCATTTATTTTGAATGCAAGCTAATTACTAATTATCAAAAATGCTAGTTATTCAAAATTGAGAAATGTGGCTTTTTAATGTTTCCCCAGTAGCCTAATAGACTATGTGGGATGATTTTTGGTGGCTAGAAAATGTGTTGACTTCCACTGTAACATGCAATTTTCCAACAAATGCAGTGAATAATCTGATTTTCTTCACTTGATGGCAAAGCTTGAATCAATAAATCTGGTGACCTGAAAACAGCCTCATGAAGGGATGCATTTTAAAATACTTTCTAAGAATTCAAAGGTCAACTCTGAAGGAACCGGTTTTTATCATACTCTGAAATGTTAAACATGATCTGTGCAGCTTGAAATAAATGAGTTTGTTGACATAATAAATATGACAGTTGTTCATGGCAGTGCATTTTTTCACTTGTTTTAAATTCTCCTAAGCTTCTAATCCTGTGGGGCACGAACAGACTCTGACATCAGCAATTAACTGGCAGCATTTTCAATTTACTGTTAATCTAGTGCATTTTACCACAGTTAGTTACAATAATATTTACTTCTCTATTGTCTACTATGTTCTTTCATTTTCGTCAATAAAATGAAAGAAGTGTTTATCTGTTCTAGACAAATCACTGTGTTGTCCTGAATTATTTTTTTTCAGAGTGGACAGGAGAACTTGACCCTGGATTTTGTAAAGGACTTGCAGAGTTGAAATCAGAATGTTTAAAGACCGACAGAGAAGGGGGGAAAAAAATTTTCTGCTTTCCTCCAACAAGCAATATGCAGGCAGTCTGCTTGAGGCTTCTTAAAGTTTACTAGCCTAATATTAAGATCACAAATAAAATAATCTCATAATAGGAAACGAAATTAAAAAAAAATATTGAAATGGGAAAATTACAGAATATCAAATTCTATGTCCTAAATATTTTCTGATGTTGTATGTGAAACTTATTATGAAATTTTCCACTAATTATGTTTTATCAAATATTATTTGTCTATCAAAACATTTGTGCAAGCTTTTATAGAGAAGTATGCAGATTAAAGCAAGTCCAAAGTGTCATCTTGCCTTGAAAATTAGTTTTGTTGGCAGAAATGAGTACAATATGCACAGGAATTCTCTTACAGTAGATTCCTTTTGTCCATCACCAGTCAGGACATGACTGGTCCTTACTTATTCATTATTGTGATCATTGAAATGGTCGTTCAGGTGCTTTAAGCCATCGTTTTTGATGTCCTTATTCCTCCTTCTCTCTAGTGTTGTATATCCTTCAGAGAAAATCATTATTACAAAAGCAAATTTTATTCATGAATTTTGTTAATATTACCGTCTCATTTTATTGACTCTTATTGTGCTGTGAGCTAGACTAAAGGTCTACTTCGGAGGTTTAGAAGAATTTTTTGCATGTAGGACTAAAACTGGCAGAAGCCAAGCGCATTTCTCATCTTTCTTGCAGTATCACGGAGATACGATTACTTGAACAGGTCAAGACTTCAGAAATGGGTAATTAGCAATGATTAGGTCATCACAACTCATATGCAGTTTAAGTGGAGATACGCAAACAATAACTAGTCTGAAAGCTATCACTTAGTGTACAAGCTATAGTGGAATGACATGAGAAGGAGGAATGGTCCCTGTATTAAATGCTTTGAAATTCAAATCCGTGGATTATGCTTTTTTGTATATTATATGCTTACAAGCTTCATTTATAAACATTGATAAAAAAAAAAAGTTATGCAGAAAATAGAGGATAAAAATTGAATGCCTTTTCAGTGCTTAGTCTGAGAGTTACATTGTGAATGTGAGACCATAAGTTAATGTTCATCCATATTGTACAAATGACGCTTTGCATTAGGATAAAAACTCATATTTATGTGGTTTGTTAAGGGTTTTCTTTGCATGGAAATTTAGAAGCATGTAGATATGCTTATAGCATAAGTATTCCTAATCTTAGTATTGTGTAAAGTTCATGAAATAGATATCTGCAAGAATTTTAGTAGAGGAGGAGGCGGACTCTACGTTTCTAAGGCGTATGTGCATGAAATTGGTTTAAAATGATTTTGGATGGAATACAATTTTTTTTATTATTATTTTCTGATGTTTGGTTGTCTGGAGTGGTAATTTAACTGTTGTGAAGAAGAGTAACTGTTTTCCTATGGTGCATGGCATAAATATTTCTATTGTATCTTCTTAATGGAGTTCTGGTGCTAACCCAGTTGTTTCATCCCTATGCCAGTGTCTTGGTGCACAGCAGCCTTCTGTCCCACGAATAAATATCAAATAAGTGGAGAATGTCAGCAACAGCATAACGTGAAACCAATAATTAGTTGTCAAAATTTCAGCTCGTTCATGGAATATCTTTTACTACTTTTTTTTTTTCTTCCCTCAGAAATACAAAGAATATGAGAAGGATGTTGCAATAGAAGAAATTGATGGCCTTCAGCTTGTGAAAAAGTTAGCAAAGAATATGGAAGAAATGTTTCATAAAAAGTCTGAAGCTGTGCGGGTAAGCAGCAGAGCAGTCTGCTTTTTCATTCTCTAATGTAAAACTGAGCACAGCAAGATCTGCTCTGGAAGATGCACGAACGATTGAAAGTGAAATAGAAATTCTAAAGTGTTCAGAAGTATTTTTAGGATCAACTCTCAAGAGAATAGATATAAATTATAGTTTAAACAGATAAACACAAAAGTGCGTTGCTAGGTTTGGACTACCAGTTTTCAATGTGGGTTTGTAAGCTATCAAAGGCGTTGGGTGTACGTATGCTTGTGCATTAATGATTTCACAGCATCAAACCAAAGCAGACTTTATATCATTGCTTTCTAGTACAAATGTAATACTGGGAGGAATCTTCTGAATTCAACAGCTATCCTTTAGATCATATCCAGAAAAAGATGCAAATGACTCAAATGGGAATAAATCCAAAACTTCTTTAATTGTGCTAAGTGCTACATCGCTTTAAAGACAACTTATCAATGACCGTCAGTTACCAACTTTCCGTACTTCTACAGGTTTTAGTGTTCTTTTGAACTCCATTCTGACTCTTCTTTTGTGCTCAGTTGTCTTATTATATTTGCCTAAGTTTAAAAAAACAAAAAAAACCCTGACCTTTGTGTTTTTCTGTTTTAAATAGGATTTTTTTTTTGTAACGTGTGTCCTAAGAATCGTTCCTGTTGTACTTTTCATTTTACATTTTCTTTGAAATTTAGGTGACTGCCTGTAACTGTAGTTCCTGTTGTATCAGCAATGTCAATGAAATGACAGTACACTGTGGTGATGCTGTTTGCCATCATCTGCTTTGCTGCTGGTCATATGTCTGCTCGGTTGAGATGAAGTTCTCAACATCTCAGCTGTGAAGCTGAAGGCATCACTCAGGGAAGGGGATTCCATTTTTGTAGCTGCAGATACAATTCAGCCTTATGTCTATTAATTTATTTTATGGTGCAAAGGGGAGGGAGGAGTTTGTTTTAGAGGTCAGATTTTCTGAGTTGGCAGCAAAGTAAAACAATTTCAGCTTGTAAACTGAGCACGATTGGCAGGGAAACAAAGAAAGACAATAAACATGGAACCCCATAGTGCTATTTTAAGTCCGTTCTTCAGAGAAAAACTGTGCTTTAAGATATGTGCGACAGCTTCCAGAAGTCTGCAGATTGCATGCAGAAGCACATTGATTATAGAGGAATTGTTTCTCTTGTTCCTTAGAGAAAACTACTGCCCTTGATGTCTTAAAAATGTCAAAAAGCATTCTCAGAGCAGCACTCTTTTAGAGCCAGAGTGAGCAGCACTCTGCATGCAATGAAAGAGAACGTGTTGTCTCTCGATGTGGAGCGTTGTTAGGGAGGAACACTTGGTTTCTCAGTTACAACTTTATAATGAATGTTTCTAGTGGTAGTGAGGTGTGTAGAGCTGGTTTGGTCTTTTCATACAGATGTAGTTTTTCCCTAAGGAGAGGGAAATTAAACAATAACTGAGGCCTCGTGGACGTAGACATAGGCTATTATGCTCTGTAAAAATTAAAGTACATGTATAGTGTTATGTGAAAGAACTTCAGTGTCAAAACAGCTGACTGACACCTGGAGCCTTCTATGGATGGTTTCTATGTTTGGAAAAGTGGGTAGAAGCTTGGTTTGAACACGAATGCTTCATTTTAAGGTTAATCTCTCTAGTGTTCCTTCCGGGAAAATTACTTTTTGCATAAGTACATGACATGTCCCACCTGAGACAGTTCTTAGTGGTAGCCAGTGATGCAATGGGTGACCTTTCATGTTCTGGTAATAAGTTCAAAACCTGCAGGAGTTCAATTTGACGGTAGTGCTTAGTATTTTTTGTCCTGATAAGTTTTGATCAAGTTCCATCCTTGGCATACCACAGCTCACTTTCTCATATCTGTAGGAGTTGCAAAGCTCATACAGAGCTAAGACCTCTTTTCCACATTGAGACCAAGTTATGCTATGTCACCCTGCCTCTAAAATAATGGAGTTTTGACATAAAATTTTCTTGGAAACATACTGAACACTGAAACCGAGAGTTACATTAATATCTTAGATGAGCTGGGGGTAATATTTGGAAAGTACCAAATAAAGAGCATGTTCTAAAATGTCTACCAGCCCTAGGAATATGGGGTGACCACTGAGGGTGTCGAAATCCAGGCGCTCACGAAATGTTTGTGTTGTTCCAAACTGCAGATTGAATTAGCTACAGATAATCTATAATCCATAGTGTAATGTAAAATGCTTTTTAGATAAACCATTCTAATCAATGCACTTTCTCAACTTTTAGCAGATGTAGCAAATTCTGACAACTTTTGAGACAGCCGTGGTACTATAAAATGTTTAATTTGTGGAAAAGGCCAATAAGAAAGACCTGGAGATAGAGAAATAGGATGGATTAGAAAGGCCTTCATTTTTTTTTTTGTTTTGCTTTATGCTTTCAAACGCATTAACTTGTTCTAAGGTGCTAATCACTGCTGAACTCTCTTCTCCCTCCTCCCCCTTTATAGTCTGGTTGAATTTTTATCTTTGTCTCATCGCTTTTCATAGTGATTAGTTGGTTCAGTGTGATTTTTATCATATTCATCCCCTGTTTGAATTACCCTTCACTATGCAATTATCCTATCACAGAATGTCCTATTTTTGTGCTGTCAGATACATAAAATAAATGGAGAACTGAAAGTGCTAAACCAATTATATAACCTTTTGTCATCTACTCACTGATGGAAACCCTTGCAAGCAACTTTCTCCACTCCCAGTATACACTATTTACATTAGATTTATGTCAGATCAGGATAGCCCTGTTAACTACTTCTTCCCTAACGCTGCCCTACTTGGTGAAATTTCAGACAGGCAACTTGCAGATCTTATTTTGAAATATTTGTGACAGGATTTAAGTTAAAGCCATGGAAGAGTGGTTTTAATTCCATGTTGCTAATACCTAGCTTTGTTTATAGCTGTGACAAATGCAGAGGGGTATCTAACACCATGACATTCAGGTTGGGAAAAAATCTTACTGCCCATAAGGTGGGAGAAGTGGAAATATTTCCTGAGTTGTTCAGCAGTGGTTTCAATTTTACAGCCAAACCCAAGTAATCAATTTGAGAGCCTTGCATAGTCCACTGTCACTTGTGATATTACTTCAACAGCTCTTCCTGGACTTTTAGTGATTTCAATCACTGGAAAAGGGCTTTTTCAGTATTAATTTAAAGTTAGCTGTAAATTTTTTTAAAAAACTTTTTCAGGAGGTCTCAAGACACTTTAGTGACTCCACTCATATTTGAAACTTAAGAGAATAGGGCATGATGGCATAGTTCTCACTAACAAATGACTACTGTAACAGACAATGACAGAGAAGAAGTGGAATTAGAACTGTTCAGTTGCAGGTTTTATTTTTTTCAAGTTAATGGTGTCATAGGAAAAAAATAAAGAAAGGAGGGAAGTGAAAGAATGCAGTATGAAAGATAAATTATAAAATACAAACTTTAAGCTTTGTAGTTATTTCCATTTTCTGTAGTATTTTTCTGAAAGTAGAATCCTATAAAAATGGCTGTTGATTTACTTCTAAGATGGTGAAGCAAGTGTTAAGGATTATTTTTCTTTCAGGCAACTACCATTGCTACAGTGGAAAATGCAAATAAAAGAATTTTTTTATTAACTTTTCTACCGTAGCTACCTGGTGTTCATTGTGGAGCTGATTCTCATTATAACTGTGCTGTGAAAAGTAATTGCTGTTGTACAGTAATTCAATTTCAGTGCATTCATGCATCAGTAAGCCTGTGGGGTTTATCTAGAGAAACCTGGGACTTTAAAGCTTGTTATCATGAAATTCCACATGCAGAGAAACGGTCTTCCAAGTAGTAGAATATCAGCATTAACATTTAACAAACATTTACAATGAGGAGAAATAGATTTTTATTTTTCCTCGTCAATGATTTTTACACCGGTCTTCAAACTGTTTTCAGATACTGTTAGAGCTATATTGTTTATGCATGGTTAAAAAAGTGCAATGTGTGTTTGAAATGTTTATGCTTATATACTGTCTGTGTCTGCACATTTTATGGATGTGTATATATGTGTGAGTACATACCTTTACACACGCAGAGGTTTATATATGTAATATTAACAGATGCAGTTTATTGATTTGCATGTGTGTGCCTACACATGAGCTAAGTAAGCAATGTATTAAGCTAAATAAACTTCATCCACGTATCGCCTGGCAAATTCGGGTGAACTGCTGTCCTGATCAATAAATCAATTTTTATTTTACATGCGTATATAGACTCTCACATAAATGCACTCATGCTAATTATTATATATGTTAGGGTGGCAAAACCAGCTTGACTGGATGAAAATAGCTGTGAATAGATTATTATTTTTTAAGGAAACTAGATTATTCATGCTGAACAATCTAGTCAATAAATGCAGCCCTTACTTAACAACTGCTCACAGGCACTTTACTGTTTTCTTGGCTGCATGTGGTATGTAACTTTTGCTGTGTTACCTAATGGTGAGTGCTTCCACATTTGATTAGACACGTTGGGAAGGTAGTGTTTGTTTTCTGGTTGGCTGAGGGTGGTATTTAGAACTGGGTTTTGGAGGTCACTGCTATGCACTGCTTAAACACTTTTTCATTCAAAGAGTTATTCCAATTGTTGACTTCAGTGCTTCCAGGTGATGTAAGTAAACTCATACAAAAGAATAATTACTGAAAATATAACTTAAAGTTAGAAAGTTATTATTTTGCACGTTCTCGTTAATGAGAAAGATTTGAACATAAAGTTTTGGAGGCTTTTTTTTTTTTCCTTAGATTAGGTTGTTTTCATTGTATTCTTCAGTTGAGGTTAATTAACTGCTTTTCCCTCAGTTTGCATTTGAGGCTACTGTCCCTTTCACTAGTGCTTAACTCCTTACAGGTGTTGTGGGTGGGGTGGTTACAGGGATGGGACTGTGTAGCATCGCTGATGAAAGTCAGAGAAAACTGTCATAAGAAAGGGCTGAGGAACATATTCAGAGGCACCCCAGTATGTTCTTGTTTTGGGAGGATAATTTAATGATGATTTTAATCAAAAAGTATTAGAAGGTGTTATATGGAAAATGTGAGTCTGATGAAGGACAAAAACGGAAGTCCTAAAAAATATAATGAAAAGAAAACAAAAAAACTCTAACAACCTGTTAAATCAGGGAAACTGAGACTGTCCCTGCTATGCCTTTATGTCAATTCAGAGTGTTTACTGAGGGCAGGACATTTTTTTTGTGGTGATGTTTTGCATTTAGGTTGTGTTTTGTTAACTTGGTGGTTGAAACCTTGGCTTCCAACAGTGCCTAAAAAACATTGAGGCAACAATGAGGAATATTCCAGTGAGTTTTGAACAGGTATTATTTTTTCAGTCTATTTTAAATGTACTCTGTTTTCAACATCCACTGTAGATTTTATTACTGTTATTTTTATTCTAATTTTCTATCACATTGATCACGGCTAGATTGAGAATGGAATTCTTGAGAAGCAAACGGTCATTCATATTTCATATTCATACAATAGAAGATGAAAAGGTCTTAAAAATCAGAGGTTATTACTTTGCTAAACTCACTATTTCTAAATGTATAATAAGCACATTTCCACTATCCACACTGTTCCTTCATTGAGCTAATTTGCATCCATAGAATTAGGAAGGAAAACAAATATCAACATGCACTATTTAAAGCTGTGCTTCTCAGTGGGTGCTATTCTGATCTTATTCTTTTTTTTAAAAAAAGTGTAAGATTTTAATAAACAGAAGAAAAGAAAAAAACTTACAAATTTATAAAAATTATTGGAGGAAAAAATTGTAAATGAATATGTGTGGAAGGAAGTTAGGGTGAATCAACCCAGTGTTGCTATAAATAATTTGAAATGATAGAATAAAGACATAATGAATAAAAGAGAAATGTCTACAATTGTGTTAAGTACAGGCAACAAATTAAATGTTTTCAGCAATATTTTTGTATTCACATTTAGTGTTTCAGCTGTAATTGCTGCTAGTTACTTTTGGTATACTTGGTATATATAAGTATACTTTGGATATACTACTTATATACAAGTAATACTTTGGAGGTTTGATCGGTCCTTTGTATGTAAGGGGTGAATTTCTGTTATGAAAATATTAAGAGCTTTACTCAATTTTTGGCAAATTACACTACGCTGGAAAATAAAAAGATGGTTAGTAATCCACTGACAGTCAGGGGAGTATTCAGAAGCGTAATATATAACTCTTGGTAATCACAGTTTGAAGAATATTTAAAGACAGTGATTATTGTTCTTGTTTACTGCCCTTGGATTTAACAGTTGCTTTTCCTGATGCGCAGAAATTAAGATCTTCAACAAATGTAGCATTAGCAAGCATATTCTACTGCAGTTCAGCTAGATCACATATTGCTTCTTTGCTTTTGAGTTCTGAGTCTCCCAACAAATGTGTGTATTTGTAAACAGATGTCGCTGTTAATTCTGAAAGATTAAAAATAAATAAATCATATATTTTACTTTCATGGAACCTCTGGCAGACTTCTCTCTTCTGTAGCATGCATTCCCATCACAGACCTCCATCCTGAGCTCAGCTAGTTTAGCTGAGACTGTGGAAAGCTTTTCTTTGACTGGGAGATGAGAGGGACAAAGAGGCAGAACCTTACAATCACAGTTATTTGTCTGTTTTTACACATGCAGAATTTGAGTGTTTGACTTCCATAGAATAGAAAGCAAACCAATAAAAGCTTCACTGAGCTCCTTCACTGACTGCTTAATGATTTATTTTTAGTAGTTCAGGAAATGCCTTCATTGTAATGACTAAGTCAGTGAAAATAATTTTGTTAATTAACCTTTATTTTCTGGTCAGAAAGAATTCTCTGATTTCAGCCTCTGTGTACTAGAGACTTTCAGTACTCTGTGCGTTAGAGGGAAAAATATGAATTTGGTAGATCCATTTTTGAGGAAGGGACGGTAGTTCATGTTGATCACATTTAGGAGATTTGGGGAATATGTATTTGTTGAGATTTTCAGTCATGTACACAATCTAGCAGATGCCGTCTCCAGTAACTGCTGTTTCCTGAATGGCAGCTTGTATGGCTCTGCAGATTTGAAGCTCTCATTGTCCTGGTACAGCTTGCAATAAATTACCTACCCAAACAAAGCAGCATAAACTGGACTTTGAACTTTGGCTGTCTGGCCTGCTCGTATATTCAATAAAACCAAACAAAAACCACAAACCTGTCCAATCTAACTAGTTTTTTGGAATTTAGTGAATTTTTTTTGGAAGTTCAATTCAGGAAAGAAAAAGAAAAATACTCTTAAGAAGAAAAAGGGAAAAATAAAGACATGCAGAGAAAACATAAAAGCATTTTATGCTGGAAATGATCATGATAGTTTCATCTTTAGCGCTGAGAAAAGAAGTGAGAAGTATTTGAAGACAGCACTTTCAAATATAGAACACTTATCTGAAAATACAGGCAGAGAGAAAAATCAAACCAGCCACTTCACAGAATAAGCCATTTATTAAACTGCATTGCAAAAGTATGTAATATTCAGTCTTTGCCACCAACAACATAAAATTGCTTTCTACACGGCAGGAGGAAAACAGTAAAGTAGCTTTGGAAGAATAAACTGGCAGAAGTTAGCCTCTTGTATCCTTCTTTCTTATGACTGTTTTGGAGGATTAGCATATTTTAATATTTAACATTATTTTAACAAAAATGGTTGTATTTCGAACTTGGTGTTCACTGATTTATACTAGTCACTTCAAATAGTAATATTTTATAACCAATGTCTAATTCCATTTGCATAACTGTCGCCTGTTCAATTATTTATAATTTACATTTCATGTTTTACATACATATCATTACATTTATTTTTGGAAGGATAAACACGGTTCGCATATAAGCACTGATACTTTTATGTCATGAAAATTTAATAGAAAACATTCAGGTTCAGCTCTCTTTCAGGTTGTTTGCTGGTACTTATTATTAATTGACTACTTTAAATGTTCTCTGGAGAGGATACCCCATGGCTTGCATGCTGTTCGTATAACATTAGCCTATTTTCTGAAACCTGACACACATTCAATGTAATGCTTACATAATGAACTAAGGTATCTCCTTGAAGAGAACCCTCTGGGGCATGTCCTGTGCTTATCACAGAATGGCTGCTCACACCGCTGCCTCTGTTTCCCATTACAAGAGCGAGAAGCCAACTGGTGGCAAAATGGTTTGGTGACTTTTTGCAGTGTGTGTGTGTCCACCCAAAACTGTTGTAGGTGCTTCTCTGAAGTAGCGTCTTTCAATGAAACATGCTCTGAAGAGAATCCATCAGTATTTTTTAAGGAACTTCACTCTTGGCTCTGCTCTTGCTTTGCACTCCCCACATGCTGTTAGCCAGGCGTGAGGGCTCAGCCCATGCAGCCACAGGAGCACCCCAGGGAGAGAGTTGAGGGCGAACGCCTGTTATTTCCCTTCACTCCCACCTTGGTGAGTTTGACTGCTGAGCAGATAGGTGGGTAGGTGCCTGTTTAATCTAAAATTCTTTAGATTTTTTACTTTAATCTTCATTGTGTGAGAAGTCCTTGTGACAGCAAAGCAGAGGAGGGAGATGTGAGACAGGAGTGAGTAGGAGTACACAATGGGCACTGCTGGGTTTTAGTTTGTTTATGGCTGAAGGTGGCAGTGATGGCTTAAAACCATATCAAACAATCTTCCTATCTGTTTGGATGTTTGTTAGGTGCTCTGATGCCCAGATATTTAGGGAAACTTTTAATCACCTGTGTGTAAATCAGTTGCTTCAAGCCTGATGTTCCATGTACTAAGCTGCATGCTGTACTGGTAGGTTAGCATCTCCTACTCCTAGTCACTTGTTAGAGAATCAATTTCTTCCTTAGGTTATCTACAGAAAGCTGGACTCTTGAGCTCAAGCTGTAGATTTCTGATTAAAAATGTTTTAAATTAGAACCCTGAAATCTCAGGAAAAAAATCTTGAACTTTCACTTTCTTGGGGAATAAGACAAGCTTTTACTCTCGTGCAGAATGATCTTTCAGTTTTGAGGCTTCTGCTAAACAGATGGGCAACATCACAGAAGCAACATAAACCTGGTCAACCCTGAATCTCATAGCACTCAACTTCTGTTGGTACTTTAGTCTTGGACACTGGAGATAAAGCAGCTTTACCAGTGATAGGAGAGATGTAAAGGATCCTACTAACAACTTAGAACTGCTGTTGATTAACTTGACTGATTTGTTAAAGTACACTTTAAAATAATCTGAAAAGAGATTTCAAATGACTTCCAAAGATGGACTTCGAATGTGGCGTTTCACAAAAAAGCCTAGGCAATTCTTCCCATGTAGACAAATGAAGATCTTAAAACATTTATGTAGTAGAATTAGGATCTGCAGAAAGAGCAGCTGAGGAGCATGGCTCTACAGAGCTGTGCTGCAGTGCACTGGTGTGCAGGTACGGAGGATGATGTGCTTGGCATTGCTTTTCTGCTTTGAAATGATACCAAAAAAAGCAGAAATATGATTTTGTTTGGGTGGTATTTGATATTTTGATGGGAGAAAATTGTGTAGCTGATCTTTAAACTTCTAAGTCTCTCTCAAGTGCTGTGTCATTTGATGCTTTGTCTTTGGCACTGTGACAATAGTTTAAAAAAAGAAAAAAGAACAGCATAGTCAGGTAGCATCTTCATTTCAATATCACACTATCTGACTATACCTTGTTACCTTTAGTATATGTTTTAAAATTAGTTATACTGAAGAGAACAAACAGTAAATTATAGAGAACACTATAACTTGTTTTACAGTCTATAAAAATAGATACAGCCATGTATTCCTGGATCAAATGCATTTCTCTGTCCTTCAAGCTAACACAGCATATCTTGGATGATTGCTTCTGGCAATGCTGTGTAAGTACTCCAGGAGGACAAACAGTTTGAGTAAACCATAACAAAAAAGGTGTTTTGTAGAAGAAATAAGCAGTTCCAAACTAATACTATAAATTGAAGTTTTATTGATGAAGCTAGTTTTTATTATAAAGGTTAAATTACAGCAATCATTGGGATACAAAGCACTACAGAAATATTATGTTATAAAAAGATTCTTTTGCCCTTAATTTCTGATGGTAGTTTCCAATGGGAAGAAAAAAAAAGGCACCAAGAACATTATATGCAAGAAAAAACAATATAACTGTTCTGTACCTGTGAATGTATCTGTTCTAAAACCAAACAGGAAGTGGAGGAGCAAATTATAGTGCAGAAAAGTGCACCATTTTTTTTCCGCATACTTGAAATAACTGGCAAACCCCTTTGGGGCCGGCATGATGAGGGGATTTTGTCCTCTCACACTGAGTAGACTAGAATAAGATCGGTTGGCTTACAAGGTTGGCTTACACTGATTTTTTTTCCTTATATTGAAATAACGTTTTGTTAGGAAAATCATTTTTATCATTCATTTCCCGTATCTTGTGGTGAGATGGTAATTTAACACTTTATAAATGTGCCAGTAAATTAGTAATTCTAGAGTTATTAATTTTACATTTATCTTAATTGTCTTTTATGGATATTTATGGAGTGTTTTTTTTACACATGAGAAATTACTACTGTTATTCTTAAGATGTGTCTAATAAAACTGATTTTTCTTATTTTAATGCAAATATTTTTGACACATAAAAATGGAAATAGTTCCTTGGTTTTTGAATTAAGCAATTTTCATTTAAATGTCATTGAATCATTATAGAAATGGGAATAGTTATTTTCCTTTTTCCTTTTAGATAATTCCATTTTCATGATATAAAAATTAAATGACTGGCCTTCTGATCTTTATATTTGCCTGAAGTTCAATAAGGAATTAAATTCATAGAAGATAAGTCCATAGGTGGCTAATTAATATGCTGATGGGCAATGTTGAGTTCAAGAAGCCCATTAAACACTGATTGCTGAAAAGGTCAACTAAGAAAAAATAAACATAAGTTATTTTTGTCCCACTTAGGTACCTTTTTTAAGTATGTGCACTGCTGGGGAGTAGTCCAGAACTACCTCTGATATGACTTTTATGTGCTGGCATGATGTGGTGTGATAGCACACACTTGTTACTGTGTTTCTATATGCCTCATAAAGAGTTGAAATTGAGAAGTTATTAGATGAATATTATGCTTTTGAAAGACTAGGTGGGTTAGGTGTAAAATACAGGTTTTTGGAAGCTTGTACAAAATGTTGCACGTTTCTGGCTTTTGTCTTCTCATTAATTGTGTTTTCTGAGCACAGATCAGTGATATGGGGTCACATAGACACAGACTCTTGCTGAGTCTTCAACTTTTCCTTTTCTGAAGAAAAAGTTAGAGAAGTGAACCTGAACCACCCATATAACACTACACCAGCTTTGTACAAACCCAATGCAATACTCAGGAGAACTCAGAGATAAGACTGAAGTGAAAATTTCTCAGAATTACATTGATACAACCCCAAGACATAAACATTAAAAATGGGAAGCTTCCTTTGATTTGTAATAGCCTGAGGTATTTGAGTTTTAGTTTTGTTTGTTTTCTTTGGATATTGAAACTTAGCTTTGTTCTATATAGTACCATTAATGCTAATGGATAGGAGAAGATTAAAAAAAAAAAAAAAAGGCATGCGTACATTTACTGTAATTATCAGCTATAGTTCACCTGTTTCAACCTGCTCTTCATCTATAAGAACGTGGTATTGTGTGCATTCCTGTACTGACTGCGGATGATGACAATTTTGAACTTTTCCCCACTACACTGTTTGAAGACACGATTGATTGGCAGAAATACATTTTCTGTGATTCTGTGAAATACATTTTCTTACCCCGTTTCTCTCCCGATGTCCGTAAAGCAGGATAATCACAAACACTGCAGAATCGCTTGCTGTTTTTCAGGACTAAGTATGTGGTGTGTGCAGTGGAAAGCTGTAGGGATGGAGATTAGTTAATTACTTTAGGCACTTCCAAATGATGGTCTGCACGGAAGGAATTAGTAATGCCTTGGTAGACCTTTTTTAAGCCAGGAGGTATTGTAATGCTCTGTTCTGGAGATTCGTGGAAATTATTTAATTACCTTAGTTCTTCCCTCTCTTCTATGCACAAGTTATAATTAAAAAAAGAAAATAAAGGCCCTGATCACTCTTTTGTGGCTTTTGTACCGAACTCTGCGGCAATTATTTCACTTGTTGCATGCTATATCTATACTGTCCACCACTTTCTTCCCAGATTCCTTGTGATCTGGCTGCCTCCTGCCAAAATGGTTACTACTTTTTTAAGAAATTCTACTGCTCTTCTAATGTTTTATTCTGTCTCTTTCTCTTTTAATTTGGAACTACTTGTTAATTTTCCTCCCTTTTATCTGAAGTCTTCTGCAAATTTTTGCTCATGTTTGTCTCTTTTACATTACTGGGTTACTCATCATGTGATGCATCATCTTACCTTCTGATCAGTTTTCCTGTTGTCCTATTCCTTAAGTATTTGTAAACTATGATGGTGTACTTCCTGCTTTCTCCCACAATTCAGCCAGTTATTTCTTTGCTATACTAAACCAAATGAAATCAGCAAATTGCATAGTGTGCATGACTTCTTAAGACATGTGTTTTCCCTACAAGGGAAAAAATAAAAGACAATTAGATCTTTACAACTTTTCTTTTAGTCAATAACAGTGGATGAGATGGAAAATTCACAGGGCACGTTTTTTTTGTTTTAATGGGATGTTTGTTTTTGAAAGTATGGGTTTGAAACAAAGCTTCTACCCTTTCAGAATGCTGGAAATGATGATTATAATGAAATCATTTAAGGTAACTGATCTAACTGTTGTTAGCTGTAGTTGCTTTGATTTTTGGCATTTCTTAGTGAAATAGGGCAAGCCGTAGTCATTTGGCTTTGTTTGGAAGAAAAAGTTTTTAAAATTAGTCTATTCCCCTGAAAAAAAAAAAAACCCAACCAAAAGTCATAATCAATCTGGGGGAGGTTCTAGCTGTTCCCTGTTTATAGAACTGGGTTCTCTTTATTTATTTTTCACTGTTTCACTGTTTCTCTTTATTTTGTTTCTCACACTAAATAATGACATCACGTTATTAAAACTTTTTAAACTTATTGTATTATTAGATTGGTCTGTAGGCATATATTTTTTTCATAGAATAATTATCATAGAATTGTAGAATCATTAAGGGTAAGGTTGGAAAAGGCCTCTGAGATCATCTAGTTTTAATGTGTTTTCTTTGAATGCATAGCTTGTATAGGATCAACATTACCTTACATCAATGCCAAGTCATAACTCAGATGGTTCTTCAGAGGATTATATTAAAGGATATAAGTTGTACTCAACAAAAACTCTAGGTTTTCTGTATGAAATCACTAAAAAAAGTAAAAATTAGAAGCCTTTTTTATACTATGCGTGTTTTAAATGCAGTCTTAAATAACTTCATTCCATAGCAGAAAAGTTGAGAATCATGGTATAATACAGTGTTGCACGTCACAAAGCCTATCTTACATTATTCTTGTTATGTTTTGAAGTGCAGGCTCAAGAATGTGAAAAATCCCAGGTACAAATATAAACTCTGTTACAGAATTCAAACAAATGTACAGGATTTTTAAGTAGATATAAGCGTGCATTTCTTCAAGGAAAAGTTGGTGCCAATCCTATGGTAGAAGATCCAGGCAGTCTATCCCGGCATTTCTTTTGCTCCTATAGAAGAAAAATCCATACTGTTCAAACATCTTACAAAGCTGGAATTCTCGTGGTTACCAGTGTAGGAACAGAAAATATTCTTTATTTCTTCTTGCACAGTGTATAAATGTAAAGTGTGAAAAGTAAGTGGGATATTAAGTCATAAGCACTAAATTACAGGTTAATTTTAATTTGTTGGAGTAAAAGTTTTCCAAGGCAGTTATGGCACTAGGGGCATTTGCTGATTGTGATTCTGCAGAAGCTGGCTTAAAGCTCCAGTGCTGGGGAGCTTTCTACAGCCCCGCAGGTGCCATATCAAACATAACGTTCAGACTGTAAGCAACTATTGGCTGCCTATAATTCTGCTTCGGAGACAAATGAGTACAACCTACTGGCATGGAAACAGCCTATACAATTTTATAAAAACATAAAACTATTAATCTACCAACTTTGTAAGCTTTCTTTTTGTTGCTTTATTTTATTTCCATTTTCTTTTCAAAAGGACTTGTCAATCACAGTATTTCATCCTACACAATTCTGCTACTTTTGAAAATCCAGTCTTTTCTACTAGTTAATTATTTCTCATATTTATTTATGAAGTGTTGCAAATTGAACATTAATGCATGAATTTTACTTCTTTCTCTAGGTGTTATTGTGTTAGTTAAGTGTTTTGGATATCTGATGTGGCATAGTATATGAATTAGATTATATAAATCATATTAATGTATTGTTTTTGTGCAGTAATCATAATATCATTAAAACAACTAAGAAAATGAATAATTCTTTGCGTTAGAGCAAATAGAAAAAATCTAAGTTAATCATTGCTAGTTTGCATGGTTGTATATCCACTTGCCTACTCTCACTTTTATATAGCTCAATATCTTTTCAAATGTTTTACATGTTAACACGTTTGTGGTTAAAAGCTGTCAAATTGTTCCCCTTTACCTTTCTTTCATTGGGGAATTCAAGTACTCTGAGCCGAAATTAGCACTCAGGTCATTACAAAGACACTGCTGATATTGTATTTCATACTTAATGAATCTTTATTGGCAGCTGGGTCTAACCTTGACTCTGCTTAGTGAATCATAACTTGACAGTCTGAGTAGGTGTGCCATTGTCCTATCTAGTTTCAGGGGAAATAAAATTTGACTTTTCCCGAGTATTTGTAATGAAATACAGAATGCAGTTTTGTGCTTCTTGTAAAAAAAAAAAAAAAAAAAAAAAAAAAAAAACCTAAAAAAAAACCCATATAGATCTGTGCTTTACGAAGGCCTCAAGCAGTTTGGCAAAGTTCATACCACAAGCAGCAGTTTGGCAAAGCTTTGGAAATGCAGTGCTGGTCTAGATGAGCTCCATGCTCTGAGTGCACACACCTGCTGCCAGCTGTAGAGGGGAAGTACATAGCCTAACTCTAGAGTGGTTACAGCCTGAAAAGCCCAGACTCAGCAACTTCCTAGGAACAAGCTAGATTTCTATGCAGAAATCTAATTTAAAAAATTCTGCTCTCATTGATTTTAATTGCAGGGGGACAGGCAGCTGTTTTTCTTTCCTTTAAGGTCAGCTCCAAATTCCTTAGAATAAGGACTACAGTATAAACCCAAGTAGAAGTCTTCACCAGAATATAGTTTCTCAAATATTTGGGAGGGAGCACTCGTGGCTGGCTGTCAGGTGTTCAGAGATCTCTTTCATTTTTACTAGAAATGCCATCCTCTTCTTGCACACATAAGAAATCTGCCAAGCTTTTAATCAACATTTATTCAAATCACCTTTGTCCTTTTTGTTTTTATTTTAAATCAATGCTCTATTTTTAAACCTGGGGGCTATTTCCTTTTCTGCAGTTCTGATGCACGTGCAGTTCATGTACTGATAGATTCTAGGGTTCTTAAAGGATGTTTTTTTTCCCCAGAAATATGCCTTTGGCGACTGCAAGAGATACTGCTGCAAAATGGTCCCCAGGCAGTGCTTTGGATCTTTTCTCATTATAGCAATTAATCCAACTTTTGCCATAGGGCAGAACTAATATTTCTGGTCTGTGGATGTTCCTCACATTTTGAAATTTGTCATGTGTGTCATTTAATATAGGAGGGAAATGTTGAGAGCAAAGGGTTTTGTGGGACTTATGTGAAATATGGAATACTGCAATCAAGAAGGAATATTTAAATGTCTCAAACTGTCAGGCAAAGTAGATATGCAGTGATGCATATGTTCTGAGAATATCAAATCTGCTACATGTAGTACCTTCAAAGAGATACTTCGAAATAGGAATTACAGCTCTAAAATGAATTCTGTATAGCACTTTCCCATCTTCTGGAATTGACATCAAGCTTGCCTCGGAACACGATGACAAAAAAAATCCACAAAAACACCTAGAAAAATATAGTTTCTAGAAGTGTTAAGATTACCACTGGAGTTTCAGAACAGCAAAACTAGCAATATAATTCACTGCA
This sequence comes from Penelope pileata, assembly GCA_013396635.1. Taxonomy (NCBI): domain Eukaryota; kingdom Metazoa; phylum Chordata; class Aves; order Galliformes; family Cracidae; genus Penelope; species Penelope pileata. The sequence continues at coordinate 332,264 of WBMW01004442.1, read as the reverse complement.
TGCTTTGATTTTAGTACCTCAATCTACTCTATCTGGAAACAACTTAATTAAAAAAGAAAGAAAAGAATACCGCCAAGGCATTGATTAATTTTGGGGTAAGCTGTGTGAAATCTGTCAGTCTGAGTTCACAGTATCCCTGAGCTTCATTTTCTTTGGATTTGAAAATAAACCTTAAACCTCAAGGATGAAATGTCACTATGGCTCATTTCATTAATCCAAGAATATAATAAAACAGCCCAGAATTAACATTTTCTTCCCATAGGCATGCTGTTATTCTTAGGAAGCTCTCTCCTGTGAGGGCAGGGTTGTGAGCAATGATCCCTTCCATTGCTGCAGCTCTCCTCTTGCTGATATTAGCCCTCATTTACATGGGATCTGCAGATCTTTGTGCTGGCCTTTTAGCCCTGCTGGATACTGGATTTCCATGAATGCAACTACAGAAGATGGACTTGGAATTTTAATCTCCTTATGTTTTAATAAGCACAGTGTACTATTCCTTAACCCCTCACTTTGCAGAGTACCTTGTCTGCTACTTGAAGGGGCAGCTTGTTTGTTTTTGTTTTACTTTCCTATATCCACAGAACACCTAGAAAAATATTCCTTGAGGAGACAGAAATCCTTGTGTTTTTGCCTTTCTGACTAAAGGATAGGATTAATTGGCTTTGAGGTTTCCAAACCTGTACTTTACAAAAAGTAGTTGTGGAGGGGAGCCTATGTGGAAGACAAATGGGTCTGAGGCAGAGCAGTGTTTGGAGCCCAGAGGAGCTGTCTGAAGTTCTCCATGAAATTCTTACTATGAAATAGAACGGTAAATTGAAATTTCCATGTCTTTGACAGAACCGGTTCCTTTCTGTGGAGCTAAAGCATTCATACTGACGATTATTTTTATTCTAGTAACTTATAGGAAATACTCTGAAACCTTTTGTGCTTATTGCTTCCTTAGAGGACTAAAACGTATCAAGTTTAAAAATGAAACATGAAACAACAATCAAAAAGAGACCCCAGAATTCTCTGAAAAGATTTAGCAGCACACATGCTGTATGCACACTCATATCCACTGCAGGAATTCGAAATCAAATTGCATTTTGTTTTATACAGAATTTTTCATAACTGCTTACATACTTAAATGCTGCCTTCATGTCCAGAAGCTGCACATCCCTACTGATACAGAGCTTCCTGCTTATTGCTCGGGCCGGTTTCTTTGTTACCTTTATATTGGTTTGGAATTTTTTCAAAAATGGTAGGTTCACAGCCTTTTTCCAGAAAGTGATTTTGTGTTTGGTTTTCCTGGATGGACTTTGAGCATTGACTATTCTGTGCAACTTGGTCAGGAGGCAATGTAAGCAATGGGAAGGAGTTCATTCTGGGAACTTACCCAAAGCAAATTGAGTTTTCAGAGACAGGAAGAATCACCCTCCTGAACCAAGAGTTGGTCGGGTGCTTGGTGATGTTTTGTTTGGTGTTTGCAAACTTCTGAATCCTGACTTGGGCAAGAGAGAATTCAAAATTTGTCTGGATGTGTCTTGTAGCTGATCCTGACCCACTTCCTCCTCTTGTATGAACTCTTGTGATGGTGAGGTCTGGGGCCTGTCAGGTAGGGTTGCAGAGTCCCTGAATGAGCACCAAACCTGGGGACTCAGGAAAGATAGTTTTCAAATTACTGTAGAGATTTGCAAATGAGTGCAAATGAATATGTAATTCTGTTGGGGAGAGCCGACAGTGTGCCCAGGTGGCCAAGAAGGCCAATGGCATTCTGGCCTGTATTAGAAATAGTGTAGCCAGCAGGAGCAGGGAGGTGATCATCCCCCTGTACTCAGCTCTGGTGCGGCCACACCTCGAGTGCTGTGTTCAGTGTTGGGCCCCTCACAACAAGAAAGACATTGAGGCCCTGGAACGTGTTCAGAGAAGGGCAACAAAACTGGTGAGGGGCCTGGAGCACAAGTCTTATGAAGAGTGGCTGAGGGAGCTGGGATTGTTTAGTCTGGAGAAGAGGAGGCTGAGGGGAGACCTCATTGCACTCTACAATTTCCTGCAGGGAGATTGTGGTGAGGAGAGGGTCGGCCTCTTCTCCCAGATAACTAATGACAGGACGAGAGGGAATGGCCACAAGTTGTGCCAGGGAAGATTTAGATTGGATATGAGGGAAAACTTTTTCTCTGAAAGAGTGGTCAGGCACTGGAATGGCCTGCCTGGGGAGGTGGTGGAGTCACCGTCCCTGGCACTGTTCAAGAAGTGTCTGGATGAGGTGCTAAGGGATATGATTTAGTAGCTTAGTGGGTGGTAATGGTGATAGGAGGACGGTTGGACTAGATGATCTTGTAGGTCCTTTCCAACCTAGTGTTTCTGTGATTCTATGAAAGCATCATTAATGTCTTCATTTCTGTGATGTAGTGGAGCTTTCCACAAGAAAAAAGCTGGTGGGAGGTGGTTTACCTTTCAGGAGGGAAGAATGAACTCAAACGGGAATGAATAACAAACAGCCTCAAGTTTTCCTTTTGTCCACTCCAAATACAAAGCACATTTGTTTGTCCTTGCTTTCTCTACTATACATAAAATTAATGTGTGGATTAAGAAAAGCATATGAATTACTGAAAAGAAACAGCTAAGAAGCAACACCAACTCGAGGAACACTACTAAAATTAGAAAGAACCTGTTGCATATGTATCATCTTTTAGGAAAAGTACATATTTGTGACACGTGGGAGGATGGAATATTGCTGGAACTTAATGTGCTGACAGTCCTTCTGAAATGTACAATTTGATCCTATTCATATTTGAAATTATCTCTTTCTCTCTTTTTTTTCCCTTGAAGTACAAATTGGTCAGTATATGTAAATGTCTTGTTCTTGCAGTCATTCAAAAGTCTGGTATAGTATATGGCTTGAAAATGCAGGGCTTTACTGCATGTAAATTCTTAGTTAAATGATTTTAAAAATTTCAAAAATTTGCGTACAATGATGTGCAAAGATAAAATAGACTTGAATAAAATGTGCTTTCTTGTTGCAAAATATGAAATGATGTTAAGACTGTAGTGTTTCATATAAAGCTGATAGCTGTTTTTTTGTTGATTATAATTGTTTTCTCTCTAATGCTGAAAAAGTATTAACTGTGAAATTCTAAGCAATATTAATTGAGGTGGAAAAGATTTGTGTAAAATCTGTTAAATGAAGTGAAAAGTGAATGACTCCTACGATGACTTCAAACTTCTTTGGGGATGTAAATAGTTAGACATCTCAGCAGAGCAAACCATGCAATTTTTCAAGGTTTGATTTTCACATATAAACAATATTTGAATATAACAATTGATACTCAAACTCAATAATTTAATACTGCAATTTGGTAAAGTGACTGAAAAGATAGTTTTGTATAGTGTTACCAGTATACCCGCAGAAAACAATTAGCTGTCTTACAGTGCTAAGGTATCTTTCTTTAATCAAATTCCTTGTCGTGGTTGAAGCTGAAAACTATACTATCCATTTTGAAGAATAAGACACTTCCAAAAAAAGTTTTAGGTCTAGATCTATTAAGGCAAAGCAGAATAAACCACCAAAACTGGAGATCTGTTGCTTTGTTTCTGTGTTTGAGTGATGTGATGCAAAAAGAGTGGCTTTTCATGGTACAAGTGATTTAGGGGAGGTGAGTACGCTACCAAGGTTATTAAAGAATTATGCATTTCACTTATGAAGTGTTATCTGTCGCTGCCACTATAGCTTATTATTAGCATATCCTTTGACACTACTTTTTTTTTTTCCTGATACCATGGAAAGCAAAGAAAAATAGAGGTGGAAGTCATGAATAAAGCAATATTGTTTATATGTTGGCATGGTAGTTTTTTTCTGCTTTCTTTTAAAACACAGAGAAAATTCTTTAAAATAATACCAACATGTATCACAATGTATCTGATTGGGCAAAGTAGCCCAAGCCGGTATATTCTGCATAAATTGAAGTGTTGCTTTTGAAATTGCCAATAGAAGTGGAACTGAAAGTGTTCAAAATTATTATATTGAGATTTCCTATTTGGTTCTAGCCTGGCTATATTCCTCAAAAGTTTTAAGATAGACTGTTGTGTTGATTCACCTTATCAGAACAAGGAAGTAAAATTAAAGACAAATTACTTATATGGTAAAATACTATGGACAATCACTTTTTGACTTAAGAGACCACCAAGCAAATATCTGGATGCCTGGTCTGCCAAAATAGATTGAAAATAAACAGTCGAGGTTACAATTGCCTGAGGTGTGTGTGTTTGTAGATGTTAGAAGTTAATATATACGTCACACACACGTAAAGTATACTTAAGATATTATACGTTTCTTCCATGTAGCTCATTTCTTCAGATGGTTAAGCATAATGGTGGTCAGTGTAAACCTGGGGGTGCTGTGTTATTCTACTTACTAGCACCATATCGTCCCTTATGTTAATATATAAGGGCTTATGAATCGCTGTTTTGATGTTTGACTGTGTAGAGTCTTGCACCTGGGGAGGAATAACCGCATGTACCAGTACAGGCTGGGGGACGACCTGCTGGAGAGGAGCTCTACAGAGAGGGACCTGGGGGTCCTGGTAGATGACAGGTTGGCCATGAGCCAGCAGTGTGCCCTGGTGGCTAAGAAGGCCAATGGGATCCTAGGGTGCATTAAAAAGAGTATTGCCAGCAGGTCGAGGGAGGTGATCCTTCCCCTCTACTCTGCCCTGGTCAGGCCTCAGCTGGAGTACTGCATCCAGTTCTGGGCTCCCCTGTATAAGAAAGACAGGGACCTCCTAGAAAGAGTCCAGCGGAGGGCCACAAAGATGATAAAGGGCCTGGAGCATCTCCCCTATGAGGAGAGGCTCAGTAAGCTGGGTCTGTTCAGCCTGGAGAAGAGAAGGCTGAGAGGGGACCTGATACATGTTTATAAGTATCTTAGTTGTGGGAGGCAAATGGAGGTGGGGAACCTCTTTTTGGTGGTCAGTGGGGACAGGACAAGGGGCAACGGCCTTAAGCTGGAGCACAGGAAGTTCCGCACCAACATGCGGAAGAACTTCTTCACGGTGCGGGTGACGGAGCACTGGAACAGGCTGCCCAGGGAGGTTGTGGAGTCTCCTTCCCTGGAGATATTCAAGACCCGCCTGGATGCCTACCTGTGCAACCTGCTATAGGGAACCTGCTCTGGCAGGGGGGTTGGACTCGATGATCTCTTGAGGTCCCTTCCAACCCCTGCAATTCTGTGATTCTGTGATTCTGTGTAAGTGAGGAACTGAAATATGTTACTAGGTATATCTGTGGAGATCTCCGGGATTCAGCATCTCCTTTTGGAAATCCCCGCTGAATATCTGAAGAAGAAATTACCATTTATATGGTCTGTTGCACATTTGTGTAATAAAATTGACCTTGCAAGTTTTATTGCTTTATGACTTAGTCCATGTTCATAGTTCTTAAAGATTCATGGGAAACATCTTACATATTTTTATTTACAAATCATTTTCTCTACAGTCCAAACACTGGGGGGGGGTGGGGTGAGGTGGGGGAATAAGGAGGGGGTGATCCTGCCTAAGCAGCACATATAAAAAGAATAAAATTCAGCGCTCAAGCTGCTAAGAAACTGATACTGTTCTATACCACTATGCCTAGTCTTTCTATGTAAGAGTCCTAAATGTTTCTCTTGACCTTTACAGTCTGTTAAAAGCTATCCAGGGAAGGATATTAAAGACATTAAGCCTGTCCAACAGGACATGGTTTTGAAAAGACTGTTTTCTTCAGCAAGTGGTGTAGTGTGTGCATTGGGAACATGGCAGTCCCTTATTGAAGTCCTACTGACAGTAGAGTAATGCTTTTTAAGCAGTATGTACTGTCATACTGCTCCAAAGACTGCATAGTGTGATATGAAAGCCCAGAAGCCTGTGCCATATCCATATGTGTAGGATGGATTTGGTGCCAGACAGGTAGTAGGTTCTGCTGTGCTCTGCTACCCTTCATCTGCTTTTGTAACTCCTGCTAGTAAAAGCAGAATTGTCACTGAAATTCAGTGAAATCAATGGAATTCCATCTGGCATGAGGTTAGTCTCTTGTCTTCAGTACAACTAGTCTTTAAAGGAGGCTGGCTATTAATTGTGAGTTTATTTAGGTTCTTAACAATCAGCAGTACATCTCTGTTCAAATTTCTAGTTTTAATAGATTGTGGATCTTTATAAAGTAAACAAAGAGAAATCCCTCCAACATTTTTATAAGATATGCACACATTTAACATGCTGGTGTAATGTAACTGATTTTCAGTACGATATTTCAAGGTAAAGTTTTCAAATGCTATTCCCCAGTATCAGACTGCTTCTCTGTAAATTGAGTAGATTTTTGTACTTGTGGTTTTAAAATTGCCATATCTCTTTTTTAATGCTTGAAAAATGTCCTCAAACTCAAACCAACCAAATAGCCTTATAAAGTATTTGACTTCCTCTTCTCTTCTTGTTCTTGATGATTCAGTGGCAAGATTGCTCACACCTGGTGCTTTTGTTGCTCCTTAGTATTCTGATTGCCTCTTTAAGCTCTTCAGAATTCCATTCTTCTACAAATGGCTCAGCTGTCTATAAAATGGCCGACTATAGTTTGCTTTTGTGAATTTCAGCATTGAGGAGCTCAGTCTAAAGTACTCTTTTGATCATTCTATAATTGCATTTGTTTTAAAGATAAAATGCAGATATTTTATATTTATTCTTTAATTTATGTGATTTTTTCACACATTGACATCCTTACAAATTAATCTTGCCTTATTAGTACTTAGTCCAACTTCTGCCACTCTGCACATGGTCTGGCTTTTCATTCTGACTTACAAGCTTTCAAAAGTTTCCTCAAGGCCCTCTCCTCTTCACCTGCTATGGACCCTTCTTTGCTCCCTCTGTATTTCTTACCTCTTTCGGATCTCTCAGAGTATTTCATGCATGTATGGTGGTTTGTTCATTTGTTGTCGCTGTTTTCTGGAACCTCTATGTACTCTTCTAAAGCCTCAAACCATTTTCTAATTATTTCCCCCAAGAAATAGTTTTAAGGTGCCTGAAAGGAGGCAATTCTGTTCTAAAAATTTATCTGTGGTTTGCATTTTTCAGAAGGAATCCAAAGGCTCATTCATTTTGTTCATTTCTTTATTTTAGCACGCTCTTTACCTTGCTCTGTAAAGACAGTAGTCATGAGTCTGGTTCCAGATATTAATTCTTTGATTTTTTTTTTTTTTTCCCTTTGGCAATAAAGGATATACTTAGCTTTGGTACCAAGGGGATTCCGCAGTACATCTGGACACTCTTGGGCATGTCTTTAAGCCTCATGAAACAATTCCAGTGAGAATGCAGTACAACTCCTGATCATTCCTCTGCCATCAGCAAATGACTATAAATTCAATAAACTAGGAAAATCCTTTTTGTCCTCTCATTTTGACCTGAACTTTTGCTGTTATAGTTACTTTTCTCCAATGGCAAAATACTGATGTAAAGGCCTTTCTGTTGGAACCATGCCAGCATAACCGTGCCATGTGATGGACTTTTATAGCTGACATAAACGGGTAAAAACCATATCTCCCAAGTATCTAAATTAAAAACACTGTTTCCAAGGTCAAGCACTGAGAATATGTGAAATAGCAGAATTAGGGTTGACGGTACATTATTTCAGTTATGATGCAATTTTTAGTTGTTAATTTTTCTTTAGGTTTTCTGACCTAATCTATAGAGCAGATCTACTCATAGGTTAATTCAATGCTGTGTGAAAAAAAATTTTATGCATAAAAAATTCTTGCACCTTCCTTCTTTTTATCTTTAAAGAAAAGAGATTTCCATATGCAGTATTCAACATTATGTGCCAGGCTGTCATAGTGACCATCAAAAAAATCTAGCTCTGTTTTCTCAGATTTATATGAAGAAACCTTGCACTATATATAGCAATTCTGAAGGTACTTTTTTCAAGTTGCATTCAGCTGAACCCTGTGTTTAGTTCTTCAGCTTTTTTTGCTGAATATAAGTTTCTAAAATAATATAGTAAAATGTTTACTAGAACATTAGTGATTTCCACAAAAAAAAAAAAAACAAACCAGACTTCATTATAGACTATTGCCAACAGGTGGCAGTCTTTGTCCCCAAAATTCTGTGCTGTTTAATTTCTGGAACACAAATACAGCAACCAGAACTGATTCCTATACTAAATGATAAAAATTATTTGGTTAGTACATAGATGGAAAAAAACCCTTATGTATCTGAAAGTTTGAGGTATAGTTATACATAGGTACATATATATATATATAGGTATCATTTTATTTTAATAGTGGAATGTTAAATTATAAGGCTTGGAAGAGTGAGCAGTGATGGGCATAGAGTACTTCACAAGTAGACTACTAATGAGCAAGAACTACTTATGTTTCAGACTCAATGTTTTAAGTATTTTGATTTTGGAGATGTTATTAGGGTCTGGCAGATCAGTAGATTATGTTCATCAATGAACACAATGAAACGCACAGAAATAATGCACTTAATAGACAAACATTCATGGTATGATATTTGACTTTTGTGTCCATATGTTTAGGTAGATCCCTGCAAAGCAGAGCTTATTTCCTTACAAATTAGTGTAAGCAATGGCTGAAGATCAATGATTGCGTTTTCTTTTTTCTCTTCTTTTTTCTTTTCTCCCCCCCTGATTGGAGAGAGTATGAAGTAGAAATATTTTTAATTTTACAAAGACTCGACATGCAATCATTCTAAACTACATTTATTCATGTGTATATAGAAGGCTAAAATACAATATTAAACCATTGAATAGAAAGTAACTGAGATGTAACAATAAAGAGAATAATAGTTCCACAAGTAAATTTTGCAACATGTTTCTGGGGGGATTTGAGGATAGTGCTGCTACAATACGCTCAAAATTTGCTGTGGACATCTGTCCCACTCACTGGCTCATACAGGTCATCCAGAACCATGGGAAGAAGAAGAGTAGGAACTACCGGTAAACTGGTACTGGTATAAGCTATATTTTCTCTTGCAAATCTCTGTATTTTATATGCACTCTGTATACATGTGCAGTATGCATGCTTCTATTTAGATAGATAAATTTTAAGGATCATAGGTAGGAGTAGTTTTTAAATCTTTCAGTAAATAATATACAAACAGTGCCTTAAAAATGACACCTTTGTTACAACTCCTTGTTAGTCTGCCAGAATGTAATAGCCCTCTATTTTCTCTATTATCTCTATTTTCAGAGAGTTCTATCATGTTAAAAATAATTTTGGAAAAAACAGCCATAACATTTAGAAAAGCAATAATAATACTTGGAATATTTGGGGTTTATCAGTTGCTGGTTTTTTATACAATTATTGATTTGTGTCATGAAAAATCTGCCTGTCAAAGACACAAAATGTATGCATACCACTTGATTGCATCTGATAGTAGTGCAGATGCAGAGGAAGAACTCCAGGACTTAGTCTGTCATATAATGGTCAGTGTTCAGTTAGTTGGTTTTGTGCAATCAAGTAACTGAATTCCATTATATTCTTCATTTTTTTTTGTACTTCTGAGTTTAGAAAGAATCCAAACATATCCTTTTTATGTAACAGTGCTTTGAAAAGAGGGATTGAGACAAAATTTCTTGTTTTGCCTTTTCCCGTAAATAGGAAACAATTCTATGGTAGTGATAAATAATTCTGAAGTTGAAAAAGATGCGTGTCTGGAGAAAATTGGGGAAGAAAAAAAGCATGAAATTGTCTCTAATGGGAGCTAGTATATGAAATGCTGTGCAGCGGAATTAAGCCAGAGGAAAACCTAAAGGACCTAAAAAATCTAATTTCTCATTATTTTTATCGGTGATCATGATAAACTCTGAGCAAATGGGATGTCTCCTAATTTCAGGTCTTTGAGGTAGCTGCAGTATAATTCAAATTTGCTGCACATGCAACACCTTGTAATGACAGGTGATGCTCAGAGTCTCGTTATTTTACCTGAGCAATGAAAGCAGTGCTTTGCTAGTTATCCATGCGTAGTCAGAGTTTGGGAGACTAAAAGGGATCACACAAACAAGACATAATTTACCATACTGCAGGAAGTCAAGGCATTACATTGATTCAGCTGTTCTTTGAAGATCTGCAGAGTAGTCAAGAGAGATGTTGAACTTCCATGTGTGTTAATGAAGGCTTGTTTTAGAGAAGAACATGAACCATAATCTTTAAGTTGAATTTTTCCAAAACGTGGGTTAAGTTTCTGTGGGTGGAAAACCTGTATGTCATTTCTGCAGAGCTGCTTTCCTCAAAGGTGAAGTTGAACTTTTAGCCACTGTTTGAATATTTGCAGAGCGATAAGAAAGTGTGTTTAAATAGAGGTTATTTGTTCATGCTCAAGCAGTCTGTTTCATACCTGAAAATTCAGAAGATAAAGACATTGCCAGCGTGCAGCTTGCAAACAGCTTTTTGACAAAAGCTTCCATTTCAAAGGTCTTTAAATGAATTTCTTGAATACAAGGTTAAGACACAATATAAACTATAGCTGTCTTGCACGTGTTGTTCTGAATGTAAAAAGGAAATATCTCCTCTTAGAGAAATTCTTTTATTGACAGTGGGTATTGGATAATATCAGGTTTGTCTATTGAAATCAATATGAATTATGATCTCTTAACAACTCAAAAAGCTTCTGCTGGCTGAGTAATTTTACCACATTTTTTTACTCACTGCACTGATATCTATAAAAAGAAGTCTCAGGTACTGCTTGCAGAGTTCCTTGAACATGAAAAACTGTCATTATTGTACTGGATCTTCCTCCCAAGGATTCTCAATCAATTCTTATTTCAGATCTCCTACCAATAGTAGAGCACTGAGAAATTTTCCGATGCAATAAGTCATTGCTCTTTTTTTTTTTTTTGTAGTCTTAATCACTATTTATTGCTACTTACATAAGTGAGGTCTTTTATAGTTTATATGGTCTTTCATGTATCAGAAACAAAATTCCGGTTGGTGAGAAGTCATTCTGAAATATAGAAGAGTTCTTTATCATTTAATTCATTGTTGTTTTTTCCTAGCATCTTTGAAAGCATGATTACTGAGCCGTGTTTGACTCATCTTTGTAACCTGTTGGAGTAAAAACAGTAACTGTTGTAGAAACTATTCAATTTAGTCTATGTGTCAGTAGTATTACATGTTTTTCATGACAGATATTACAAATCACTTTATTATTCTTGAATGGGCTATAACTGCTAAAAGGGCATGAGTCTTCTTAAAAGGCCAGGGTGATGCAGAAGTCTTCAAGAGAGATTGCTCAACACGTTTTCTAACCAATGGATGAGAAATTTCACAATCTAGCACTGCATAAATATTTATCATAAAACCCCTTCCACTGACATCAGTGGGGTTTACACGGAGATGACTTCTAAGGCTGGCCCTATACGTTTGCCTAAGGCAGTCTCATGCCATCACCAAACAAATACTGAGCTGGAGGAACTGTAGCTCATCCTCATACCTGGCTCTGACCAAATTATTACCGGTGTGTGGTATAAATTTATTGCAGTGTACAAAGCCAAGGTGTCCACAGCTTGCAAAGTGTAGGCAACTTTGCGGAATAAAAATTTAACATGTGAGAAATATACCTCTGTATTGGAAGAGGTAATTGGGTGTTTCACCTCCTTTGTGTGTCTCATTTTTGTGTGGTTTAGATTGGAAAGACTGACAAGATAAGGAGGAACTTACAGGCCTTCGGAGTTTCATGGTTTGTTGGGGAAGAAAGTGTTTGTCACATGTTTCTTAGGATCAGAGTTGCCTGAGAGTCGAAACTAGTTGTAGTAACACTAATGATTTTGATATTTTTGTCCTTGTACAGAGTTGGAAAGTTGGAGCAGAGTTGCTTGTTGTAGAAGCGCGTATAGCTGCAGGTCTGTGGTGGTGTGAGGCAGTCCTTCAGCTGATGGGGGAAGCCTCCCCAGCAGCATGGAGTGATGGTGTGCTCCTATAATCCAAACTGTGGAAAACTATTGTGATAATTTACTCACTGCCTCTGCAAACGTAAGATATTGGTATTTGTCAGTTCAGTTACAGTCTTTGCTTGTCCCTTTTTGAATCTTCAGGTGTTAGCTATGTGAGGATTGATACTGCTTTTCAAATGCATTTAGAAATATTTTAAATACAGAGAAGAAAAATTAAGAAAAATGGGAATGTTCTAGGAGATTAGTTCCCTACATCACAGAATAATCTAGAGTTGCCTCATTGGATATGAGGTGCTGTGTTGCATATTTTACTTCATTTTCCAAATAATACTGTGTAATAATTAAATACTGAATGGTTGATAAAAACTAATTAAGACATGAAAGATTAGCAATCTTTTAGTCACTAGGAGAATACAAGTTACAAGACTTTTCTTAATAAAAACAAAGAACCCACTGGAATTGAACTCATTCCCTTTATAAAGTAAAGCAGATAAGGTTCTGACTCTATGCAATGCAGCATTTCCTCTGGGTTTGGAAATTTGCAAATATTCATTTAATTACAAGTACAGTTTAATACTGTTCTCAAGAAAGCTTAAAAAATATTGGCTATTATTGCAAAAAGATGTATAGATAGGATGGAGTCGGTTGTGTGTATATATGTGCACATATACATATATATATATAAGCTTTTAAATCTCTATATGAGCATGGTTTTAGAAAAATTGTGCCCCTAATTTTTTCTGAGACTTCCGCATTAATTCATAGCATATGAGAAATTCTTTCCAGGTATTTGGTACCAATGTCTAGTTACCAAGTGTGGACGTAAAATCTCAGGATTAATCAGCTAGATAAATTTGTGAATAGAAACTTTTAATGCAGCTTTTTTTTTTATTTTCTTATCAAAGCTGGCAGAGTATACAAAATTATGAAAGACTAAATTATCTCTTAGTCTGAAATTTGCTTTTGTAATTAATACTACCATCTTCAAGTCATCAGGTCTTCAGAGTGTTGAAGTGTGGTCTTTAGTCTGTGAAAAAATAACTTACTTTCAGGGGACAAAAAAAAGCTTGGAATCTTATCTTTGCACTTCAGCTGTTTCCAGGAAAGAAACTAGGCAAAATTGCATCAGCTTATTCTTTTTAAAATAAATCTGATGTTCTTTTCATTAAGACTATAACACTCCCATGCTTGAGAACCGACTCTTGAAATTGGCAGGGATGTAGCCTTAATGCAAGGTTTTCTTTGAAAATCTGTTCCAGCTGGATCAAGTTATCATTTGGAAAATCTGCACATAGAGGCATATGGCCATTAGAAACCTATCAGAACAAAACTATCTGTAAGTAAAATCTCTGAAAATTCTTTGCACTGTCATTTTCATTACATAGCTGAACAAGATCACAGTTGAACAATTGCACCATTAGTCTGTCTCAGCTTAAGCCAGCAGCAGGCAGTGGAAACCAAGTCGTTCTCCACCGACAGATTGTCTGTGTGTCCATGTGCCTACTAAGCATGAAGAGACATTAACAAGGTTTAAGATGAGACATTGCTTGTCTTGTCCATCTCTGTATTCAAGAGAGGGCTCTAGAAAATGGGTCAGGAGCAACAGAAGTTTGTCAGTGGGTTTAGGAGAGGCTGAGGACGAAGAGAACAGAGAATGGAGAATAATGAGATGGTTTAAGGAGCCCGAGAGAACTGAACTGGAATGCACTGAGGCTTAGAAATATGCATGGTACAAGATTATCTAGATGTGGCCAATGAGATATTGGGAATGAGATATTGGCAGTGGCCTGGGAATTGCTGGTCATGAAGAGAATGTTTGGTAGCATGGGTGCTAGAGCTGATATGTTAAATGTTAGAGGAAGGCAGAGAATAGCATTAAAAACCTTAGTATTGGAGTCTGAGAAGCACATATAAGCATACTGAGCTCAGGATTTGGAGGGAGGAATAGGAAAGAAAGATGAGTATGTGTAGACTGTGATCAAGTATGAAAGGAACATCATTAAACCATCATTATGATTGAAGGCAGAAATGGGTACATCTCAGTATTGGCGTGTGCCAAGGAATCTGTGCCTGTATAACCTGAGATATAACACTGAATTTCTAAGTCAGAGATGAATGGTCCAATTCTGGTACATATAAAAATGTATACCTACTGCCATCGCTCTGTGAGGACTGCGAAGTTCTCAGACAGCATTGTCAGTGTTCTAACCAAACAAAATCGTATGGACAAAGTAATGCACTATCACATCTATAATTATAGTATTACTGGGGATTGAAATACAGGCACCTCAATTCTGACACTTTCTAGCTTTTGCAAATTTGACTTTGCATTCATAGGAGTGCTTGAAATATCTGGCTTAATATTTTTGTTATAAAACTATAGAAACGTAACAATACTAATATTGATATAAGTTCTCAGGTCAGTTGTTAGGAAAGATGGAATATTTGCTAGAGTATCCTCACTGTATTCCAACTTCAACTGACTCCATCTGGTGAAGATATCCCCACCAGCTTATTTCATGAAATATTTCTTTATTCCTTCCCAGTAATACTCTACTCACCTTGATATCTAGCTCAGAGCATTTTTATCACCTATTACACTTGCAATAGGGAATTGGGAAGATTTGAGTAGAAAACCTGGTTTTTTTTTGTTTTTTGTTTTTTACTTCTGTTAAGTTTCTCTTTAGTCTGTTGGCAACTGAAATCCTGACCTTGTGGAAAGTCAATAACAGAATAACAGTCCAATTGACTTGAGAAAGAGTGATACCTTGTGTTTTCACAGCTTGGATTGAAAGTAAAGACAAGTCTCAGTGTCTTGTGATTGAGCTTTGGAATAGGAAATGGAAATAAGTCCCTGGAATTGACCTTTGTTTTGTGTGATAAATCTTGTGGATTTTTTGTTGTTGTGTCATAGAATCTGGTAGGAAACTAGAAGGACAGTATATTATAGCTGATTTTGTTGAAGTGGGCCACAAATTGCAAGCTGGACTTGAATTAACTTGGGAGATTGAGCTTTAGTGCAGAGGTGAGGAGAGAAGCAGAGAGAGGGAACAGACCAAATACAGTTGGATTCACTTGGTGCTTCTATATAGAGCAGAAACACCTCAGCATGGTGACTAGTCCCAGGACTGCCATCGGGACAAAGTGTTACCTCAATGCTTCTTCCCCTATTCCATAGGCATGGGAATATTTCCATATTTCTTTAGCTCATTTATGTTGCACATATGGTGTGGCATTCACCTTTTTTAACGTCAGTCATATAAAGTTAAACATCCAATATAGAAAAGGAAAAGCTCCAAAGTTCTTCCTTCCCAGTACCTTATGAACTATTTTAGAATGAGATGAGCCATCTTACAGGGTTTTTTTTCTCAACATATGGAGCATATTTAGTTAACTTGTGTGGAGAGATGATGAACTTTGAAAGAGCTGAGATTAGGTGAAGTGAATCCTACCAATAGATAATTTAGCATTATGTGAACTCACATAGAAACATTTATCTCAAATCTTCCTTCAGAAATATCTGCAAAGCATCCAGCAATGGTGCTGAGGGCTGTCAGAGTGAAGGGCAAACTATTTTTGCTCAGACATGGTGCAAGTCCTCACAGCACTAACATGCAGAAAGCCTGGCTCTGTCCAAGAAGGAGCATCTCACTGAAGTCAGCAGAAGAGAGTGACTTGTGGTGGCTTAAGTGTGAACTAGATTAATAAATTAGATGTTTTAATTTAGTGATTTCAGTATAAGGAACAGGAATGAGAACCCTTATGATATGATACTGTAATTATTGATGTCATAGTGCATTACTTTGTATGATTTTGTGTGTGTGCATACATAGATGCATATTTAGATGCACGCATATGTATGCACACACAGACTAGCTTTCCTTGATTTTGGAAGGTGTTTTACAAAGTAACGTTATAGATAAAATTTTAATACTATGTGGAAGAGAGCAGTATAGCAGTTGTAAATTATTACCTGAAGACAAAATGTTACAAATAGGTCTGCCAAATTGCAAATGGAATCAAAAAACTATGTAAAGGTGTTTCCAGAGAATTGCCTAACCTTAGACAAATACATGATACGAAATTGTGAAGAATGTGGATTTCGTCTGTATATATCCACTACTATGTAATTTTGCTTACTTATTCTGTAGCTTTCCCAGATTTCTCACAGTCTCCTTTGTGGTGGTGCTGAGATATTTAACGCAAACTTTGCAATTAAGGACTGTTACATAGAAAATGCAGTATATGCTTGTTGCCTATATTCAGTGTACCAAGAGATAAATTTTCTTATTAGATTTGTAAGGGTGAAGCTGGTAATGCGCATGTATATTTGTGTCTGTCTGTCCAAGGAAACATGTCTGTAGATTGACTACTTCTTTTTGTTGTTCTGTTTCCTATGGAAATATTGCATTGAAAGAGTGCTGAGGGGTACATAACTTTTTTTTCAAAAGAGCAAATACAATAACTGAAATTTAAATGAAAAATCAATGGAGTATCAGTTGGTACTTTTCATTTCTGTGCTTCTCTCCTTACCACATGTTTATACTATTACCCATCTTATGCTTCTCTAGCTGTTTTTTTACACGTGGGGATAAATCTTAGTTTAAATTTACTTCACTGAGGCAAAAATGTAATTGAAACACATTGGAATCGATACAAACTGTATAAGAAGCTATGAATTATTTTTCTAGCCCACTAGGTACTGATATCTCATGAAATACTATCATAATTTTTCTTCTGTTAACTAAGTAAGAGTTTCAGCACAGAAAGAAAAACACGTTCCTGTCTTCCCTATACTCATTTTTGTATTAAGAATTTTTCTGGCCTTTCTTATACTTTTTTTAGTCTGTTGCATTTAGAAATACTCATCAGTGTATTACATGTGAACGGAGTAGTAACGCAACCCTGGCTCTGCTATAAAAGTGGTACATGCCTCCAGAAATGCACAGAATTTGGGGTAGTTATGGTACATAAAATGCCTTTCTCATAATTAAAAACTGAAGATGAAATTTGTGAAGCATCATCAGTGGGTCACTAACATGCTAAAGATGGGCCTCTGAGATCATCCAAATTGCTCTGAGGCTTCCCTATCAAAATAGTTTAGACTACTTCCTTTATTATTATTATTTATGATTATTCTAAATGCAAAAAAAATTGTGGGTCAAATTAATCTTTCATAACTTTTCAAGTTACAAGGTGCATTTTTACTACTAGTCATACGGCATAGGAGCAGTTGGAACCATTCCATAGAACTTAATGTTTTATGTGAAACTCTTTGTCATGGCTTCCCCTCACGTGCTGTTGTGCTGCCTCATTACGTGTTGTGTTCTGCCTGTGGGAGGGTGAGACAGTGTGCTCCTCAGTTTGGTTCTTGTTTAAATTCCCAGGATTGGAACCTTTTCAGCTTAGTTCTGGATTAGACTAAAAGAGCTTACTAAAACCAGCTGGGCTTACATGGGGACTGGATTTCTAAAGATGGAAGCAGTCAAATGAGAGCTATTCGTTGTGGACTTTCTTTTATCTCTTGTACTTCTGTGTCAACTTGCGCATCGCTAGGGTTTCCGGTTTTCCATCTACTCTTGGGACATGTAATACTGCACTAAGCAAAAAGGTGTGAAAACCCTTCTAGGCAGAGCACTGAGAGTTTGCAGGCTGTGAGATGAGACCCAGATGGGGAAGGCAAGACTGTGATGTGCTGCTGCATGCGAACATAACCAACAAGGCTCTGCTTTAAATGCCCTTTTTTTGTTGTTGTTGAACCATTTATTTTGAATTGGCAACCAGAAATATTTTTCTTAGTTTCCATTATAGTTTAAACTGTATAAAAATTGCTATGAATTTTAATTCCATTTTGATTTATATCCAAGGACTTGATAGAAGTGTGTACAGTCCTGAAACAGGAAGCAGAAGTGTACACAGCTGTCCTCTGAGTGCTATGAATGGCAGCCTTGAGCTCACTTGCTTTGTGATTAAATATATATATATATACACATGAAAATAAATGTTCATACCAGTATCTGATATATCAAAGAAAACAAAAATAATGGGTCAGAATATTCTGTGACAGACCACATTTTCATTCATTTTGGGTTGGACATACATGAATGTTCAGTTAACTTAAATGAAAAACAGGAAGAGTTACTTTTAGAGTTAAAATACTATAAGGAACCCTAGATAAAACATCCTAGAAAGGATATTATTCTTTTTCAGAAGAGAATGTCTACAGCAAGCCTCTATATGAATTAGTTTTCAAGTAGCTATGTCCTAATACAAACCTTATTTTGACCTTCAAATAAGTAGTAAGGAGCACTGCAGAGAATTCTGAGTATTAAGAGGAAAAAACACTACTAAATTACTGTCATTTGGTAAACATTACATCTGTAATAGCAGAAAATTCTTGTTGTGATTATACATCGTGTTAAAGTAGTATGTACAACATTAGAAATCTGTAAGCAGATGAACCTCATCTCTATTTTTCTAATCTTCCATATCCGTGTTATTTAGAAAATCTTTTTTTATTTCAATTGCTTGCAATCAAGTGCATTATTAAGAAATACCTCCCATGTGAAAAGGATTCCTATATACAAAGTAAACTGTTAAAGTGTTAAAGCACCTTTGTGATTTTGTGTTTTTTTAAAAATCAGTATTTTAAAAAGCATTTGTGGGGAAAAAATGACTGAAGGACATCTATTTCTTTCTTTAATAGCTTGCAATTGAGCTCTTTTGAGAATTTTGTACCACCAAGCATGGATGCTGAGGGTTTAGAAAAACTGATTTCTGTTTTTAAGGTCTGGCTCATTTATTTCCATTTATTCCTTTTTCTGATTTTAATGAAGTACTATAGCAGATACAATGTGGGGATGGTGAGTTATACAGTTCTCAAACAATCCCATTCTATTGTCATACTGGAAGAAAGACTTGGATTTAAGCATGTTATCAATTATTCCAAAATAATTTTTCTTTTTTTTTTTTCCTAGCGTCTTGTTGAAGCTGCAGAAGATGCATACCTGAAGCATGAGTTTGATGCTGATTTACAGGTAAGTAATAATTGAAGTTTTTCAATATTTAGTATAAGACTATAATATAAAGATTTATACAACAGCTTACATGAAGAACTGCTGTAGAAAGCCAAGTATGTGAGTAATAGAAGGATGCTGATTACAGAAGATGGAATTAATGAAAGCTGACTCAGTATCTTGACTGGTTACACATTCAGGGTGTGTGCTGGAAGACCTAGCAGGTGGGTTTTACTCTTTGAAAGATTTCATTTAAATTCTTTACATGTCTGCCTAGGTCAAGATATTTGAACCCAGTAATTAGCAGCATGTTTCGTCGTTGCAGTGTACTGGCAAGGAACTGTTCAATTGGGAGTTGAATTTGCAGATGGAGTGGGACCCGCCAGGATGGAATTAGCATGACCTTGATTTGTACACTCGGTTTGTGTTTGGATCTATGTCTAGAACAGACACCATTATTTTTCCTACCTGGAATCCTTTAGAACCAGACCATTGACTCAAAATGTTGCCTTTAGGAATAATATGGGAGGGAGGAGCTGTGGCAGCTCACAGTTAAAACTGTTTAAAAGAAAAACCTTTGCTTAAATAAAACAGTTAATTTAAAAAACACACAATGTAACCTAACAACTTGAAGTTTGTAATAGACAGTGTTACTCAAGAGTTAAATGAGTAAATATCTTCTTACCTTTAGTGAATTCCTACGTCCTCCGTTTCTTGAACACCATGTTAGGTGGATTTTTGTTTACACTGACTTTAGCTATCTCAATTCAATTTGGAAACTTTCTGTGAAGATTAGCTATGTGTCTGTTTAAATTTTGAGCTTAAGCATTAAGGAAAACAGACTTTTTCTATAGACTTTCCATACATTTAGCTAAGGAACACGTAGATCTGTAAGTTTTGTTTTAAGGATTTACCATGGTTATGTTGAGTAATCACAAAACATTTTATTTTAATGAAAATATGATACAAATAACTGATTTCTATGCGGATGGGGAAAAAAAAACAACCAAACTCTGAGTGAACTTCTTAGAGCTAAGGATAAAAAATTGAGTTTAGCAGGCTGTGGTTCTGAGGTCTGTCACTGTGTGTTGTAGTAAGGATAAAATGAGAGCATTGAAGGTGATTATTCATATTATTGTTGTGTTCAATGAATTATGGCTTCTGTATTCAAATGCTTTAGAACTCTATTACATTCAAGCCTCTTAAAGGTGTGCTGCATTTTATTTTTTGAACTTTATGCCTTGAAGAAATAGAAGCTATTGTCTGGATAAATCAGAAACACGCTTTATAGCAGATTTTTTAAAAACATTACAGTAAGTACTTCACTGCAGGATAGTTCTCACTTTGACAAAGTCCTTCATTTGCTGAGGCTTTGAAGATATTAACACTTTCAGGAAGCCAGTTAAAAGCCATTTGTGTCAGCAGCATTAACGGGACAATCAAATCTTTGTGTAGAGCTCTGTTGTTTATTACTGTCATGGTCCATTAAAGCTAATCAATTGTTAATCTTGGTTTCAGCGACCTCTTTGCAACCCTTGCTGGGTGATTGTTGTTCTTTATCAAGAATCTCGTAATACCATCTGCTCAGCATAGAACAATGGCCAGAATGCTCTGCTAGTGTACGTTGAAGGGGAGGGGGGATAGAAGACATTATGATGTACAATGTGTATAATTCTGCTGTTGAAGAGGAATTTTTTGGTGTTTGTATTGCCTTGGCCAATGTGTGGAAGACAAGATTAAATGCTTTGAATTAGTGGTATGTAATACCGCACCAGTCTGTGCTGTGTGCTCAGATATTCTGAAAATTCAGAAAGCACATAAAGAAAGTGCTGTTGGTCCAACATCACCTCCTATGTCTTAAGGACAGTATAGGTAATATTATGTCAGTACATAAAAATGATTTAAGTGAGAAATAAAATTATATTAATAATTTTATTGACTGTGAAAAAACACTAACTTGAAGAAAACAATTGGAAGAGGTCATCTTTTAGACTGCTCGTATACAATTCAGCAATGCTGAAGGATAGACCTGGCCCCTTGTAGGTGTTTTTCTTAGTAAGATCATTATTTTTGCCCTAAATTACTCTATAGGTATTCTAATCAATATGCTGTAATAGTGTATAATTGTCTAAGCATTCAGCTATCTATTCTTGGAATTAATCTATTGGCACAACCAAAAAAAACCCAACCCTGTAGTTGTAAATAAAACTCCTAGTGAATTGAAAGATATAAATCAAAGTAGGTGATGTGATGCTACCTACTCAATAGGTATACCTACTCAATATTGTACACCTACTCAATATTATATACCCCAATATATAATGCTGTCACCAGCATTATATATTGAATGTTTGAGAAATGACCAAACTATGAACTGGTAAGAGCTGACTCTAAAGCCTGCAGTGTTTTGTGTTCAGTACTCTTTTAACAGATTTTAAGGATCACTCATCTTGCTTTATACTGGACACTCTCTATTCTTAGCTCTGTGTAGAGCGCAGTAAAGTATGATCTGTTCATCCTGAATTTTTAACATGATGAGAAAAGCAACGTAGGGGCTAAGCACAAGAGTGAAGTGATTAGTTCTGTTGACTGACTTTGTCAGAGAAAAAAGCAAGAGCATAATATCCTTTTTTTTTAGGAATCAATCTATTAGAAATAAAATTCTAATAATTTATAATCATTGTTAACTGAAACTTTGCTTCCTTTACTTGTCTTGTACTTCAGTGTGCGCTGCTGAACGTGTGAACTTTCTTGTTAGGATTCAGTGTTACACCATGGTGAGGTTGGTGTCCAGACCCAAGGAAGAGGCTCTGAAATAAATGCAACACTTTCCCAGAGCTGTCACACATGCAGAAACTTGTCATATTTGCAGCTGATACAAACACATATTTTATTGTGTAAAAATACACTAATATGATGTCAAGCTGATACTCTTGAGCAGTTACTGGTAAGGTGCTAAAGCACACTTAAATTGCAGTCATGTGGTCTGTGTCTGGCACCAAAGTCCTCTGCAATACTCTACTATTCCTTTGAGAGTGTCTGAGTTGTTTCTCAGGACATCATAGAGTGGTTGCATCTGAACAGTGCAAGGATAAGATCTGTTACAGTCCTGTATAATTTCTATGTTTCAAAAACTTCAGGAGAATGCTTGGCAACAGAGCTGATGCCAATCTCAATGGAATGCTAAAAGTAACTGGTGCTTTGTTTCTTATTAAACTTTAAAGAATATTCTAATTCTCGGTTCAAAAAAGTTTTTATAATGCGTGACTCCTAGTCATTTTTATTTATTTTTTTACCTCTAACATCAATGACAGGTGAAAGTCATAAAATGTTTGATTATGACTACTGGTTCATTTGCTAGATGGCTTCATTGCACACACTTGCAAGATTCTTTTGTTTTCTGTGTTAATTAAGTATGTCTGTTCACTTGCAATGTATTCCAGTTGTGATTTCTCTCTCTGTGTGATGCTATAATAAAAATGCAAGCTTTTTAATAGAATCAAGGCTAGTGCATAATTGACATCACTTGAATTACAAAGCATTACTTTTAGATTGTTGTAGTTTCACTTTCTATATAAGATAGGATAAATTTGTGCCAGTATATTAGAATGTTTGACATATTTAAATTTTATCTCACAAGACTAAGGAATGATTAAGCAAAGAGATTTTTTTAATAAAAGGTTATTTTTAAGAATAAACCTAAATTTAATTTAGAGGGATAAAAAGAGGAATAATGGTATAAAACTGCTTTTTGTTATTCATTTTTAAAATCTGTAACATGACAGAGTCCTAAGGACTCAGCTTTTCAGAACTATACGTATCAGTTAGGTCCCTGTCTGCATGATTTCACTTGCTGTTGGCTCCTAGTTGCTCTTTGTCCTTGAAAATCACTTGTAGAGAATATATGCTGGCTTTAGAAAAACCTTAGTGTTATGAGCAGACAGATATTTAAGGATTTTTCAAAGATTTACACAGGTGAATGAGATGCTTTTTTAATATCCATATTTAACTATTTCTGAAAGTCTACAAATGGTGAGACTTCAGAGGTTTATGAAGAAAGGAAAAATAACAAAAGAGGGCTGGGGAACAAAAATAGTCCAGTTTGTAAGCTCCTGCAACTGATAATATTAGTAGATAATTCATTGGTATATTTCAAATGGATCTACTTGTCATTTAATAATTTTGAAATTCAACTGCTTGATGTGGAGCTTAAATACAGACATAAAAGCATAACTTAAATTGATGCTTTTTTTTTTGTTTGATTTAAATGTTTATTTAGCATAATGATACCATGCAAAAATTTATAGTGATGTTAAATGCTTAGGTATTTAATTAGAATTTAATAAAATAGATGGTAATTACATCAATATCAGTTTCTGGAAAATAAAAGAACAAAAGATAATTGAGAATAGCTATTCTGCATAATCTTATCCAATTCTTATTGTAACATATGCATTACTCTCATGTTAGCATTTTACAAAATCTGTTTGCATATTTATTATCTCTGTAATTTTGAATGAGGCACATTACATCTAGATTTACACTGCATAGTATTAATACTTTTCAGGCTGTTAGAACCATGTCTACAGGCCTGAAGTCAGCTCTTGAAGTGTTCTGAACATCCTCAGTGCAAAGGGAAGTCTGCTGGACTTCATGCGCTCAGAACCAAAGATTTAAATGACTTTTTGAAAAGTGTGTTTAAAATAACACTGGAGGATCTGAACTGTAATGTGTTTCATGAATTATTTATCCAAGCTGCTTACTTTCTAAACCTGAAACAATCTTTCTAAGCTCCAGACCTGGAAACCTAACATGAGATCTGATGGCCTAACCTTTTCTAGTACTTTCTTTTAAATATTTTGCAGGCTTCATTGCTCTCTGTTATATTCTTACGGGGCACAGATAGTGTACCTATAGCTCATAAGAGAGCTTGAAGAAGATATCCTTAACTAGCACCAATCTCAACTGTCAGCTTTTCATGGCCCTGTGCAGCTCTTGCAGAAGTAGGTATGATACCTGAAAACATTATAGCTTATTCAGTTGTAAAATCTGCCTCTGGAGCTCTTCAGACCTGAGGTGCCTCACGCAGGACCTGTTCTCCAGGGATTTGCCTCTGTGTTCCTCTAACACTAGTGATTCTGTGACATTCCCCATACGGCTATATGCATTCAGCTGAAGGCATAATTTGCATACAGCTATGGTGAGGAATGCTGCCAGGACTTGCAGAAGTTATGTTGTTATTTTGTTTTTTGAATAGTTCAAGGTTTTCTGTACTGATCAAAAGATATAGCAGATCAAAGAAAGAGACAGTAAGCGTTGAGTTCAGAATATTTAAAAAAAAAAAAAAACAGCAAAGCCCCAAACTATTGAGAATTACACTGGAGTTTGAGGACTTAAGATGAAGGAAAAAGTGAATAAAAACGTAAGCATCTAGTGTCAGTGAACTACAAGACATAAGAGGATGCTGTTAAATGATAAAAGCATTGATTAGTGTACTTATTCAGTTTTAGTGTTTCCTTTGTTAAATAACATTTTGTCCAGAAAGTGCTTCTGTAATTTTACTGAAAGGGGAGTAAGTAAAGCAGAAAAGCCCTAGCTTGGCAATTCTTAGTTTAGTTTTACTCTTGTTGATTTCTTTGTTCTCAAAGTAAGGACTTCAACCACTGTAATACTAGAGATGCAACAAGCCATGTTCCAGATTTTTAGCTCTAAGGATAAGCCCTTGTAGTGGAGAGCACTTAGATGACTAGAATGTGAACCACAAATTTCAGTTACTTTTACGTAGCTGCAATTGTTAGTGCAATTGTTGTTTTATTTCAATTTTGTACCAAAGTGGACTGAAATACATGTTGTAAGTTCAGTCTTACTCATCAGGTACAAACACAATATCATTACCTTGTGCTATCTGTGTTACATAATTAGAGAAATTTGAACCATAGAATTGTCAAAAAACTATCTGACTGAGAAGTTTGTTTTGTCTGCCTGACATTTTTCCATCTGTGATTTTCTCCCTTTACTATGCTTGCTTGCTACTAGAAATGAGAAGGAAATACTTTCTCATCCCAAGAGCATTTTCAAAATTTCAAGTTCTCCAACTAGACATGGAGTCGTCTCAAAGCTTTTTCTGAGCAACTTCAGAACAACTTATAATCAAGTAGGCGGGGCTCTCAATGAGGAAACAAAGCCTGTTCAAGCTGCTTCTCTAGTGAATATTAAATTATGAATATGTTGTGAAACAACTCCAACAGAAGATTGTGAAGCACTCAGCTCAGAAAAGCCTAGTGGATGGAGCAGTCGCTTTTGCTCTAAGAGGCCCCAGTCTGAGTCTCTTCTGCTCGGTCCAGGACATGGATCTGAGCTGCAACGTAAGTCTTTTCCCCTCTGGTGTAATTCTGCAAACAAGAAATTTATTTTCCAAAACTAGAAAGAATCATGGGTCAGATCTAACAGTAATAACAAGATGGAACAGAAAGTATTTGCACACGTATAATACAAGTCTTTTCCCACACTCGAATGATTGTTTCCAGGTTGCCTTTTTTATGCTTCCTATAAGCATAAGAATTAGAGGCATGCTAAAGAGAAATAAATGCTGAAATTCTTGAACATTCACGTAAATTCACAGATTGAAGTTTTAAGTAAAACAGAAGTTTTCATTAGAATATTGATAAAACTTGGTGTTTGCAGCACCATATTCTCTCTTTTATTGTTTCTACAAGACATTTCTTTATCTTATTCCAATAGAACAATGAGCTACTGTTGTTCAGATGGAAGGATAATGATGTGCCAGAAACAGCTAATAAAATTAAACGGATCTGTTCACTTTGAAGCAGTGGGGGGGGAAGACAATCAAATGAACTTTTAGGAGAAAATCAACAACAATAATGTATGCTGCGGTCTTAACATGGTGATGTTATCAGCCCTAAAATTAGGCTGGAGTTTGTTATATCAAAGTGGGTGTTGGAGTAAACTCACAGGATCTTCACTTGTGGCCTCAAAAAGTTTCCTTTTTCAAAACACTCAGCATTTTTTCCAAAAATGCACAAACTAGAACAGCTTCTGCCAGAGTGATTGCCTTTCCATGGAGGGAGAATAGCATGTGATCTTGTGCAGGCCATGGCTGCTGAGTGACAAGGCAGTGACTGTCCCTGCATTTCAGAGCACCTGCCCAGCCCCAGCTCCGTGGGTCTGGATGGGGAACAAACAGCAGAAAACTGAAGGGAAGAAAGAGGAGAGAGAGGGATGGGGGACTGGGGAGGCTGCAGAAGAAAGCAGCATTGATGGAGTAGAAGAAGTAAGTGTCAAAAGATTGTCAAGTGCAGGAAAGAAGGCTGGAGGAGGAAAAACAAGTAACGTGTAAAGGCAAAGCTGTGAAGTGTTAATTGCTTTGTGTTTTAAGAGCACTGACAGTAATCTTTGTGTAAGTTTCTCAAAAGCCATTACCTTTTCTTGCAGTGAGGCTGAAATAGAGGAACCATTTTCAGCTTTTTTTTTTTTTTTTAAATAAAACTTTTCTCCACCCTCTTCAGTGTCAGGCAAGGCAATTATATAAACAGTTAGAAGCTGTCTGACACAAGCTTCATTATAACGCAAAAGAAACCCTCAGAGAGTAAGTGAGTAAGGTTCAGATACAATTTAAAAACGAGCTTCAGAGAACTTTGGCAGAACATGTACGCACAGGAAGCGAGGGAGGAATGTTGCATTGAAATGGGGGAAAATACCACAATGGTCTCGAAAAACATATGCTCCTTGAGGCTGCCATAAACCTCAGAGAAACTTGTTATCATTGTCACAGCAGACAGGGCTGATGTTTCAAAATGTCTCTCTAGTTTATGGGACTATCAGTTTCCAATTCTGACAAATCAGAAAGGCAAGCGAGGAGCCAGAGAAAAGGAGAAATGTTCATGTGAGATGAAATGAAACATGCCGATACATATTATTTGGTGTATTGGTGACAGCAAACAGGAATTTGGGATAAAAAGATCTTGTCATAGTAATTGTTAGAATTAGTTGTCAAGACTTGCATCCTAGAATTAGTGATCATCTTTCCCTTAGAAAAAAGAGAGCTTGTCACCTCCCAAAGATGCTCTCTGCCCGCTTTTAGGTTCTTGCTGCGGAAAATGGCCCTGCCTCGTGCATGGTGTGAGCACCGAGCCCTGTGCCCGTGCTGGGCTGCTGCCTGTGGGGAGCCAGGTGCTGCTGGGCCCTGCAGGCCCCCAGGATCTTTGGACACAGTGCTCTGATCCTATCGGGCTTCGCTTTGGGAGCTGCTGCTCTGGCTTAGTGTTCCTTTATCCAGGGATATTCAGTTTGTGTCAGCAGGAGATGATGTACTGTGTTGTTTCCTCATTTGTTGAGGCTTCCACACAGAAGATGCTCAGCCCAATCTATCATCAAAGCCGTGCATTTGCCAGCTGGGTTTTGCCAGAATCACATGCTTTCTGAGCTTTCCTGGAAAGTGTAGTTTAAAGAATCTATTTGAAATGTGTTTAATTCTTAATGTCCTCGTATTATTTTGTGTGTGTGTTTAGATTCTGATATGCTGAAAGGCGAGATGCTAAGGCGCTCAGAGGAGCAGGCAGCGCTGGAGTTAATGTTTGTATTTATAAGGCTCATTGGGCAGCAATAGTGAGCTCTCCTCCAGGAAAAAAGATCCTCAATTCACTCTTGCAAAATTCAATGCCCTATTGTTCTCACTTTTCTGAAGTCACTGTTTATAACGTTGCTCTCCTTTCCCCTCTGAGGAATAATATAATTTATTGGAGCAGTTCATTCATAGCCTATGTGATATCTATCTTCTGGGACAGAGATACCTTTTGCATGATGTACACACTGTTAGCTTCAAACTCTTCCTGTTTGCTTTATGTGAAAGGGTTTGTAATCAGGAATATTTATGCATCCTGGTACCCAATTGTGCTGTGCTTGCTGTTTTCTGCTCTTCGTAGAAAATTAAACTTTTTTTTTTCCTTTTTGGCTTACACCTACCTGAAAAGCAAAAGATTTTAGAATATTACCCTATGGATTTATGATTACCAGGCAGATAGCCAGTAATAAGCAGTGATATCTGATACTACAGCCCAGACATACTCTGCTTTTTTCCACCTTTTTCCTATTATCTTTAGGTTTAATAAACTATAAATGGGAGAAATAAATGGCAGACCATCTTTTCTTTTTGTCCTTTTTTTTTTTTCTTGGAGGTGCTTGGTGATGAGATTAAGTTAAAGGTCATATTCTTCTACCATGGTATTTAGGAATAGGCAAATTATTGAAAAGGGTAGAAGTAAGCTAGGGCTATTCATTTTTGTGGGAGAACAGCTTTTTTACTACACAACCATCATTTTCAATGAAAATAACAGTATTATAGATAAAGATTTAATGAATATATATGAGAAAGGCAAGTCAATAAGCAGTTCATAGCTGTAAGTGAGGTCACATTTCTGGCTTGTGTAATATGAAAGTGAGTAAATCTTAAAAGATCATAGTGGAAATATTTCCAGGGTATTATAGATACTGCTTATTGTAGGAAAAGTTATTTTCTTGCCTTTGGCTTATAGGAAGGATATTGAGAGAGAACTGGCTACATTTGTGCCTTAACATTACAATTGCATGTATTGTTTCTTTGTTTCTGAATCTCCCATAATTGCTGACTACAAAATTAAAATACCAAGCTCATTATTTCAATCTTAAGATACAACTTGCTTTAGACTTGTGCTTTGTCTATAATTGTACTGTCTGTGTGTTGAGCTTCATTAACTTGAAACAGAAGGAACCCCTGCTTTTGCATTGAAGTTAATTAAAGCTGGTAATAATTATTGTCTGAAAATTTTCAGGTTTCAAGTAGGTTATTTTGCCTCTACCTTTATTTTCACACATCATTTCATTGATCACGCGGTTGGTCGATTCATAATACACAGGATTTGTCTGAATTCAGTGAGCAATGATTTTTTTTATCATAAAAATACATTCGTGTATTTGTTTAATGGTTAATTGAAAGCTTCTGCTTGTGAAATAGTCGCTGATGACTTTAAACTCATATGTTTTGAAAATTATTTGTAAAAGTAAAAATGATTATCTTTCCATGAATAATGAGTACCAGCACAAAACAGAGTAGGCAGAGCAGCGTCGAGAGCTACAGTTATGGGCTGTCAGTCCTTTCAAATATAAAAATGCAAAATTCAAAATATGATAATTCTCTGATAATTTGTAAAAACTTTCAAGTACAGTCTTATAATCTGTGTTCCACATATTAACACTGTTTTGATCATGACAGTAGTATAAAATAATTAGATATATTACTGGTATAGTTTAGTATTTATTCTAACCATTCTGTACAAAGCTCTACATTTCAACCTTATATATATTGCATATTCCTTGGAAATCATTGAGGATAAGTTTCAATAAGTGTTTTGTTTGCTGTTCATTTAAAAAAAAGTTACAATAACAATATTTGATTTAATGTTACCTTTTATATGTTTCAGATTGAAATGAACAGTTTATAGCTAAAGCTTTCAGACTACCCAATTTAGCTTGTTGGGGGGAAAAAAAAAATGAAAAGGACTTGAGATCTTATTCTGGGTCCAGTTAGCTTTTGGAAATGAGGAGCATGTGTTCACAGAAATGTTACCATGGGCTGAATGTTCCAATCAAAGATACTAATGATATTTTTAATAGCTGTTCTGTGACTGTGCGAAGCTCCTGCTGACAAAGTTAGCTCAACAGATTTCAGCATCATATGCCAAACTGAATTTTGCAGCAAAGGGTCAAGCATGGGCAGAGTGGGTTTGCTGGAAGGGTCAGTAGAAGTTTTGAGTATGGGGCTGGTGAAGGCCAGCTGGTTGGCAGTGAGGTGAAGAGATCTGGTGCAATTTGTGGGCTTTGTGGAACTTATTGTGGGTTTGTGATTTTTGAATGGGTTTATAGGATTGTGAAGGTAACATGGTCTGGAAGATTACCTGAGACTGTGAAAGGCATTGGAGGTCTTGGAGAGTTTAAATGCTTCCAAGTCTCTCCCCAACCCACCAGCAGACTTTGCCACCCTGGCACAGTTCTGACCTGCTCTGCCTCTGCACAGCCTCCTTCCTTCTTGCCATACTTCTCACTGCGGTGTCCAGCTCAGCTCCTTCTCCCCAATGGGGAGGAGGAACGTTGAGGTCTGCTCTGGAAAGATGTGTGCTACCAGATCTCATCTTCCTCCCTTGCCATTGGTAATAGACAGAATGCTGCTCTGGATGGCTTTGCACAGTGCCTGTCTGTTGGTTGATCGTATCTTGAAGGAGTATCTCTCATAGCAGGCTCTGTACTGTTCCTCACAAGACCACATACTACTTCAAGTCCCTCTAAGTTTTTTCTCAACACAAGCATCATGCTGTCTTGTGCATTTATATGATAGTTTGGGATCCAGCTGTTTCCTGTAGACACTTAGATTAGTAGTCTCATGGAGTTTAGTGCTGTTAGAGGCAGAGGTGTTCGAAGTTGAGCTGAGTGCTCCCCTCTTATTGAAGAGGTAAATCCTGTATTGCCTTTAGAAAATTGTCCCAGTTTTTATTGAAATTCCTGTACAGGTAAATGGCTATTGAAGTATCTCTATAGAGGTCAGGGAATTATTGTTCTCCTAGGCAGACCCAGGCTTCAATGACCTGTGTGAAATGAAAAGACATAATAGGAAGGGGAAATATAAGGTGGTGTTCTGAAAAATTACTCGATTTCTATACCTGTCCCCCCTTCCCCACTGCCTTCCATCCTTCAGAACTACAATCTACTGTAAATTTTATGGACTCTGTATTCATTGGGATATATTACAGTTTATAGAATTGGACATCTCTTAGATTATTTTCAAAACTGAAAATAAAAATGTATCATATGTAGTATAAAATACTTGAATCTCAAAATGTTCATCATTTTTCATCCAAGTTCTATACCAAATTCCAGAAAGTAGCAGCCCAATTAGTGGCCACAGTTGTCCTTATAGGTAAACAAAATTCATCATGGTCTGTTTGAAAATAGTTTGCTATATGTTTTCTCTAAGTATTGTGTCAGTCCTTCACCTTCGTACACATGGGCAGTGCCAGTGTTCCTCTTGAGCAGGAATTGCGAGGCTTGTGGGGAAATGAAGCAGCGATGAGGCAGATTCTTCTGAGAGAAGGCAATGAATGGTGGAGAAAGAGCAAACCTGAACTAAGACCCCTTGCAGCCTGCAGTGAAGGCTGGTACTGCAGGTTTTACATTTTTGTATTCACTTGAATCAAAAGGTGATATTTCCAGTAACAATTGGGACAGGATGAAGTAAAAGCTATGCAGCCCTTTATAGTTTTTTCCTATCCATTGATGAGGGATTTTTCTTTTCTTTTTTCTTTTTTTTTTCCAATGTTTTGAGAATTGTTCCTTCCCCCCATCCTATCCCCAAATGAATTTTCCTCTCATCTCCCTGTTTTACTTCTTTATGTGAGAACACAAAACTGGGAAGGGGAAATTTCATCAAGTCCAAAGCACTTCAAGTGATTTGGCTGCATCTTCCGTGGGTGAATGACTCCCTCAGTGCTTGTATTGTGTGAGCCACAAGTGACTCTGGTGTAGCAGGGTCGACCTAGATGGAGAGACAAGGAGACCATTTACAGGTTACAGGTTTGTTTCATTTGTTGTCTAACCTGTGTTTTCAGACTGAAGTTCAACTCTACTTTTGACTGGTAAAGCAATTCTGCAGTGACAAATCCTCCCCGCATAACTGTGGGTATTTGATGTCCCGTTGGCTTTCCTCATGGCTGCCTGGGTGCTGACCCCATTTACAGGCACAGCGCTGCTTTCCAGATAAGCCTTGATTCTTCCTTGTTAGTTTGGTTTGTGGGGCACCTCAGTCTGTGTGTAAGGGAACTCCAGAAGGACAGTGTGAGAGCTGTTTTTTGAATTGGACCTCACAGTGCCATAAACAGTGACATCATTGTATATACACACAAATATATAATGATGAATACAGAGAAGGCAATCTTGAATCTTGGCTAAAAAATGTGTGCTACGGGCCCAGCTTTAATAGGAACTGTTGTACTCCATTCTTAGAGTATAAAAAGAGCATTTTTATCTATTTCAGCTTCTGCATTAATAAAATGAGGTCAGGAAATCTGTTAAAGTTTATCTTTAAAAATGTTTTCAACCCAATCACATTGTTTTAAAAATCATTTCCGTTTGTTATCTGCACATTTAAGTAGATTGTGTTTCCTCATGATTGATTCTATGAAGGAAAGCATTAACAGATTCCTGTAATTGATTATACTTTAATGATACATAATGGCAAGTTCTGTTTTCCATTATTGTTACCCTACATGATGAACTGTAACAGCCTTGATACCAGAATGTTTATTGACATACAATTGTTTTAGTAACATTTTACCAATTGAACTGCCTTGCATGAACTAAAAACATGTCTCCTTGTCTTCAACAAAAGTGGTCATTCACATGTTCAGGGCAGATATCCCTCACCTCTCTGTAGATGGTCAGTTCCTTCGGTGTGCAGGAGTTGGCAAAGGACAATGCTGCCAGTGCTGGTATTGTTTCTGAGGTTCATAGGTGATTGCAGATGGGAATTTTAGCTTCAATTACACTTTTTCTTACTGATCGTGCTTTTTCAACAAATGATCCTCTGATGCTCCTTCCTCTACCCCTCCCAAATCACTGCTGATGGGCAAGGTGCTTGATGGTGTCATGCTGTCAGCATTGCTTATTGTCGCGCTAGACGTTATGCAATTATTAACTGATGTTCCCTGTCCTTTTGTGTAAATCTCTTGTCTTGTGTTTAGATTGAAAACTCTACAGCAGGGATAACTTTGCATGCAACCATGTGTTCATGTGTGCATTTGCAATAGCAATTAGCACATTTGAGTCCTGCTCCATAACTCAAGTCCCTGTATACTCTTTACTTACACAAACAAACATTGCAGTCCAATTGCCGCTTAGCTATGCTTTAACTCTTGGTCATACTGCCCATCCTACCCACAGGCTCACAGGGAAGGACTAATGAGCGATGTAGCACATATAGCTGGCATGCATGGGAAAATATGTAATGCTCATTTAAAGTTTGAGTTTTGTGGATGTGTCAGAAAGGCGTACAGCTGTCATCTTCCGATACTCAAAGGACAAATACAGGAACCTGAATAGCTAGAATGTTATAATGCCATAAAATTGGTGATTGTTAGACGTAGATAATGTACTGACTAAGGCTTCACAGTTGTCTATATTTTAAACCTTTTTTACTGAAAATTGTACTTAAAGCATATAATTCTATCAAGATGTGACAATAAAATTAATTTGTTGTACTGTATTGTAAGTCTGTAGTTCTATTACTGAAATGGTAGAAAATGGATAAGGGTTATACAATCCTTCCTTTTCATTTTTTCAGAATTATTTCCTTATTTTCCAGAGATTTAAGTTTAGACTATTACATTATCAGCCAAGATAATTCAGTGAACTTTCTTAACCAAAAATTTAGGGAAAATAACTGATACTGTTTGGACTTGGTGAATGTCAGTGGTTGGCAGAATCAAGGTCCTTGCTAAAATTTTTCAGTAATTGTGTATTTCAGTTTCAAAACTGAAAATAAAGAATTCATCTCTGAGCTATCTAGACGCTTTGGCAAATAGAACTCTAAAACAAGAAATTACCACTACATACATATTTTTATATTTTGTTCCATGTTGCATCCTTTTCTAATACTTTAAATTGTTTGTATCTGCATTAACACTGAACACGTTAATTCTGTTGACTATAGGTTAATTGTAAATATTATTTTAATGGCCTTGTATATTACATTGATCGTAATTCAGGTTTTCTTGTCATGCTGTTCTTAACTGCTAATAGTAATAGTACTTGTAACATTTGCTTTCATTTGTTGTCCTAGTCGTAAACAGGAATATCAATTTACAGGTACTAACGTCTGTGTGGTTGTGTTGTGCAGTGATTATTATAGAATTTAATTTTGCTGTCAGAGAACAGCTTCAAAAAGGTAGGCACTGCAAATATAAAATAGATAAGGTTATTTAAATGGCTTTTTCAGTGGTGATATTTGAAAAATCAGGAAATGTCTAGAGTATCTCCCACTCATTTTGGAATATAATACACAATTTCTTTTCCTGTTCATTTGCTGTTCTAGAGGAACAATTTTTGAACTGTGAAGTAAAATTTCTGTTCTAGTGTTATGTTTTCTTAGCTCAATCACATATCCTAAAAGCAACTTCTGCACATTTCTTTAATTTAAAAAATGTAAGTTCCTTCCTAAATTAGTTGCACAAAGACTTTGTTAGATTTTTTCCAACTGCAAAATGATTAATAATATGTAATTAAAAATGAACTTGGATCAAGAGCTCATCAAGTCTCCCTAATACTCTAATACCATACCCTTTCCTCCACAAGAAAAGTGATATTGCCTCAGGGGAAATGAAAGACTCTCAGAAAATCTGTTCCTGAAAATACACTGTCATGTCTCATGAGGAATTTCCAAAATTCCCAACTGGGGAACCTTTCCAATATTGTCATGGTAAAAATATGCCATTCACGAAAGAGTATTAAGTGAATTTTGGAAAATGTAACCAAAGATGTATCTGATATATGAAAGTACTGTGTTAATATTCTTTATTGCGGAAAGCTCTGACCGGACACGTGTGTACAGAAAGAACAGATCACTGTTAGTCAACAGCTGTACTAAATATTTTCTTAGAGACTGTGTAATTCCTTCTTGCCTGATTTAAAAAGAATTTTCCCATCTACTTGCTTCTAGGCTAAGTTGCTAACAAAGTGCAGATAAACAGAAAATAATGCCGTTTTGTTTATTCCTTTATGTGTTAACCTTTTTTCCTTTTTTCCAAGTTTGCTAGCAAGATACTCACCAGATACTCGGTTACAGTCCAGACGAGTGTAATGAATACTGGAGAAATGCAGGTCTGGAACGTATCCCAGCTATTCAATGGGGCAAAGTACCATAACATCGCGAGCCACTAGATGCCGCTCTTGATTCATCCCAGTACAACCCTGAGAGTATTTATGATTGTTTAAAAAACCCAGCTATGCTCTTCTACCCCCAAAGCCCCTTTAAATATGTTCCTTTGGCATTTCAACTATTTTGTCTTTTTGAAATTAAAGTTACAAAATGACCCTATTGTTTATAGTATTCCTTCCCTCTTCAATAATGCTATGCTTGTTTGTAAATATCTCAGTTACCTCTAGACAACTTCTTGTCGTGGGCCTCTTGCATAGCTATGTTGTGCTATGTCTCTTTGGGTGGAATTCACAAACTTCTGTCGTGTATATTCATCTGGTTTTCCAACCAATTTCACAAGCACTTATCATGCAAGAAAGCTCTAAGTGGAGTTCTTAAAATTCTGCAAAGTATTTTGTGTTTGCATATTTTCTCTGCTAGATTCAGTAGGAAGCTCTTGAACTTGTTGTAGATTCAGATTTTACCATTAGCTGCAGTTGGCATACAGTTGGTATGATGTTTCCATGAAAGCTGCCTGTCTGTAGATTACAGTCTCTCAATATGCTTCTTTTGGTTGTGTCTTAGCCAGGTGGTTGAGGAAGAATAAATGTAGAAATGCTCAAGCTATTTGAGACAATACAGGAAAAGCTCAAAAAAAAAAAAATAGAAAAGAATTCTCTGGAACATTTAACATAATAAAATTCTAATGTTTTCTCTGCACAAGACATAATGCAGATCTGGGCCTTAGTATAGTACATTTGAATTTTTATTCAATCT
Organism: Penelope pileata; assembly: GCA_013396635.1. NCBI lineage: Eukaryota > Metazoa > Chordata > Aves > Galliformes > Cracidae > Penelope > Penelope pileata. The sequence continues at coordinate 296,606 of WBMW01004442.1, read as the reverse complement.
CATAAAAGAAAGTGCTGAACCTCAGATGGAGGCACAGTTAAAATAGTAAGTTCTTCTTCCAAGTTCCTCTGTCTTTTAAGGAAAATATACTAGAGATTTGACTATTTCTCTAAGAATCACTTCTTTTTGCATCTTACAAAATATGTGGAATATAGCGGTCAGTTTCGTAGTCATTTCTTTTAAAATTATGATTCAAAATTTAGTAAGCATATTTATCACAAACTTACTCGTCTCACAAGAAAACAAAAGCCGAAAGGAATTTGTTTTAAAGTGAATAACATTGGACAAATAAACTCTCAGATTTAAAAGCTCAAAGGTAAGGTTAAATATATTCTTTTTCGTAGGATATATTTCTCAAAAAGAATTCTGTTCTTTTGTTTGTGTGAATTATGATATAATCTTTAATTATGTGATTTATACTGTTTTGTGTATAACATCAAATACTTTTATTGCTGCTTTAAATTTAGATGAGATAGCTTCTAGTACTGTGAAGTACTTGTATGCCAGTGCGAGTCAGTGCAAGTCATTTGCTTGAAAAATACATACTATATATTTTGTACGTAACCTGCAACAGCCTGTGTGTAACCATACTAAGTAGTGATGAAAAATTATAGGTATATAAAGACCTCCTGTGCATTGAATTAAGTTAGATTTAGATTTGAGTACTTTCTGGGGTGTATGGAAGGCTGTGAATTGATAGCGAAATGTATCCATTGCAAAAGCCCTCTATCGCACGGTTAGGTTCCTAGATGGGAGCATCGCCACTGGGGCTCTGTGTGGAGAAATGTGATTGGAATGTCAGCATGGCTAAGTATAGGGAAAGGATCTTTGTGCATAAAAATGAGTTTGTAAAAAGGAGACTGGGTTATTTAAATGAAAATACAGCTTTCTGCAGAGTTTAAAGGCTGCGTGCAGATAGTATTATTCTCCTCTTCTTAGGGGAAAACAAAGAAATTCGTGGTTTGTGGAATTAACAGCCACAGTACATGCAGAAAAAAGTTCAGAGCTGAGGATGCATGTGGAACCTTAACTTTATTGCTTCCATATCTCCAAATAACAACTGCACGACTTGAAAGCTCCCTTTTTGTCATTTGCAATGGAACGATTTAATATATTTAAGTTTCTGTGATGAGCACTTAATGTCTTACACATGCAGGGCAGGGGATGGTCCGTGACTCAGTGCTCGGGCCCTGTAACGCAGTCAGTCTGCAGTTCTGCTGCAAGGAAGTTTTTTGTGGTCATTAGGAAATGCCGACCTCTCGGTTTGTATACATGGTCTTGGATGTGCAGTAGGTGAAGGGCAAGCTAAAGGGATGCAATTACATTAACTCATTTGGGACCATAGCAGTTCTTTACTGATCACTGTAGCTCTGTTCTCCCCTGCTGTCAGATCTCCCCTCTATAATCTGTTCCCGATAAGTTCCCCATCATTTCCCCTTTTCTGTGACTATTGAAGTGGAGGTGATGAAAAGAGTCTTTGTATCAGTCTCTTTAAAGCATGTCTTTGCATAGCCTACCTGAAGAAAATAATATCTTACAAAGCCATTTTGGTCCACTCAAATGGGGAAAAAGCATTGGACTTGCTTCTCCCTGAGGGGCAATGGCTGTTAGCTCCCTCTGTCAAGAGTGACTCTGGGCCATCAGCTAGAGAGCTGCTTGCCAAAGGAATTCGGATGCAGGTTGTGCTCAAGAGCCAACATCTGCAAAATGAGCAGCTGCTCCTTGGCAGTGAGCATCCCAAACTCTAGGACCCTTGCTCCATGCCATTGCAGCCCCAGCCGGTGCAGGCACGCATGGCTGTGGGATGGAGTGATGGTGCTGAGCAGAGGAGAGCTGCTCCATACCTGTGGCCGTTTGCAGCCTCAATCCAGCAGCTTCCAGTCCTGTACTTACACTGCAGAGCTGGGGGGACCCACCAGAGCTGGGGGGATCCTTGTGGGACACTGGCTGAATTTGCTGGGAGCTCACTTGTTGTGTGTAGTTAGGAGGGCTCTTGTAAGGGTGGGGGGTGTGTGTGCATGTTTCTGCCCTTAACTAACTAGTTTTTTTTCCCCTTCCCTCAGAATATTAAGTTAGAATGTTCTCCTCGGATGTAAAAGGGCAGACACTTTGATGGAAATTAATTTTAATCTAATAAAGCCTTAGAATTTGCGGTAAACATAACCTTTTATAATAGAGCCAAATAAAGTACAATGTAGTGAAGATGTAGTGAAGTTTGAGAAGAAGAGTACTTTTTTTTTTCTTTTTCTTTCTTTTTTTTTTTTAAAAAAAAAAAAAAAAAAAAAAAAAGAGTACTGGGACAAGGAGGTTTATTCCACCACTGGTGCAGGGTGCAGGCATATAACAGAGAAGCCAGTGAGCACCAGATAGGGCTACAAGATGAAAGTGAATATGGGTGAATATGGCTAATAGACAGATTTTATTTTCAGAAATTTTATACTCTTTAATATATTGAATCTGGTGAAAAATATTTATTGGAAAGCTCATCAGTCATATTGTTTTTACGTGTACATAGTCAATAATCTATATGATTTTTAGCTAAAAAGCTGTATATTAGAGAATTGGGGATTATTTTATATGAGATCAAGACAATAATGCTTATTCATATAATATTTCAGGCTAGGAAATTTTGATTAGAAATCAGTATCATGTTGTAAAATAACTTCTAGAATTGTTAGATATTGTTTAATAAATTATAATTTCTTTTTTTTTTTTTTTTCGAAGATGCCAATGTATAGAATGGCTTCTTTTTAGGGAAGCAAATAGAGGTAGCCTGCAGGAGAAAATCACAGCTGAGGACAATTTAAAGGTAGCTGTACAACTCTTGGGTTAATTTTTTAGAAACATCCAGATTTTCTGAAACATCCTCATTGCATGCGGTGTAAGATGCTGGTCTATCAATACAGCCAAATGCAGTGCATCAGGGGGCCCCCAGCTGTGCTCTAGAAAGCAGGGGGCCTGTGAAGTGCAAGGCTGCTCCTGATGAGGCAGGCTATTCTCTTAATAAAGCTAATTAAGTTGGGCATAGTACTGTGCAAGATAATACAGATCACTTTTTGACTCTGAACTAAGAGACTCTGCCCCCGGCTGTGTTGTATGGTATAGTTACCCTTCAGCACAGCAAAGAAAGGGTGGCTTTCACACCAAATTTAAAGCCAAATGCAATATTTGGGAATGAAATTTAAATAGTTAAGTCACTTGAGCATTTATTTTTTCCATTTTACTTCTCATCTTTTCAGGAGAGGTGCAGTTTTGGGCAGAGTAGGACCTAAGTCTTAATTTCTATTCCTATGTATTATTCTTTACATCTTTGGTTTTTGTCTCCCTGCTTTCACTTAATTTCAGTATGGTGGAATACACACCAAATTCAGGAACAGTGTATGTGTAGGAATGTATTACCTTGCTTATTTCAGGTAAACCCTTGTAAAAGCATGTGCCTGCTAAAGCTTTGCAAATCTTATGTTAAAACTTGTGGAGTCATGCCAAGCATTGATGGACTTCAGTTATAACAAAAAACTAAATTTCCATGGGAGCTTTGCTAAGGTTTGCAGAACTCTTCAAGCAAAATGGAGCCCTATTGCTCTTACCTGAGGATTGATTTATTTTTCTGTACCAATCTCCAAGATTTTGGTCTCATCTTTTCACTGTTACAAGTAAACGTAGAAGATTTTAGATCTGATCCAGACACTTGGCTCAGAGCAGAATCTAGAGTGAACCAAAGTAGAAACCCCGAACTGCTTCTTCTCAGGTCATGCAGATGAGACCTGCAGCTTTTTCTTAGAAGTCTGTATTGTGTGCCTTTCAAAGGACTGATAATAGCTCCTGCTTATTTTACAAATACAGGCAAATAAGACTTGGCAAGAAGGCTTGTGAGAAAACAATGACAAATAGAATGAAGGAAAATAGGTACAAAGAACCTGTGAGCCAGCCAGCCCCAGAACCTTACTGTGAAATGATATGACTAAAATATGTGCATGGTAAATAGAGCAACATTGAAAAATGAAACATTAAATATTACAGCCAGAGGAGAAAAAAGCCAGTTCCCAAAACTGAGCTCTGGCAGTATGTTCAGAGAGTTGAGTAGGAATCTGCTTGATTGCAGTTTGGGAGGAGAGAAAGGATGGAGATCTGTAGAGCTCTATTTCAGGTTTTTCTGTATTTTCCCACAGTATGAATTAATCACATTTAGTTCTAATTATATACTTACTACGTTCTAAATTCCTGCTTAAACTGTGGAAAAATGTGAAGATGCTTCCAAGACTGAAGCAGCTTTGACAATTAATCTGTATATGTGCTTTTGCAGTTGTTTGCTGTGCGTCACATTCAAACCCAGCCATGTTCTGCAGATTTACTCTTGTGTACTTTGATGATGATTTACACTCCTAGGGAAGTAGTTGGGTGAAACTATGCCTCAGAAATGTGGAAGCTTAATATAAGTAAATTCAACACAGGCATTTGATTTCAGTGAATCACAACCATTTGACATTTATAATTTCATCACATTATTGTCACCAGCTAGTCGAACTCTGTGACTCATGGTTATGCTTAAGCTATTGGCTTGGTAGAAAATGCATTTTTTAGCTATTCTAGGATGTCTTCTAGCCTGCATCCACACTAGTGAGGCTAATTCATAGACACAATATATTAGGAAACTGTCTTGTAACTTCTTTTTCTGAATTAATAATCAGCTTGCCTGTAAGCAAGTAGATTACATGAAGAGGTTCTTCTGGGCCTTGCAAAACTGACAGGTAGTTATTTTGTTCCTGCTAAAAGTAGAACCAAGAACTGACAGTGATGGGGAAAGGATTATTTCAGTAGGTAAATCTGTTTCTTCTGTTGCTCTTGCTTGGAATTAGAAAATGTTATCCATGCTACTGTTTGAAGATTCCATTCAAAGAGAAATTATTAGGAAATTGAGTTAATGTGATCATGAACTGGTGCTGGCATTCAAGTTTGAGCAGGACTTCTTTAAAGTAGTCTTTTAAGTGCTCAGGTGGGGAATCTGGAGTACTGGTCTGTGATATTGTTGGCAGCATACGTTAGGGGATCGGTTAATACAGAAGCGATAGAAATGCTGTGGAGCATTTTTCATCTTTTCAGGCTTGCTAAAATCATGTGTGATTGTTCCCATTTTGCAGGTAGAGAAACAAGACTGATCTTCTCCTAGGAGAGAGACAAAGTGCTGACTTTGTTTTTCTTCCAGCTCTTTTGACCAAAACGCTGAAGAACAGTATCTACTGAAAAAATAAAAGATTTTGTGTATTACCAAGTGGAACAGAAAGCCTGAAAAAACTTGAACGTTTCAGAAACAGCATTTTAGAATTTCATGATTCTTGTTTGAATTTTGTTAACCTATTAATCTGTAGTTAGTCGCAGAGCCTTAAAGACTGAGATTCCGGTGAGGTGGATGTAAAGAAAAATGTTTCTAATTTTGTCTGACTTGCTCAAGGTTTTACTTCCATCAGTCCGGTGGTAGATATGTTTGCTGCTTCTGGTATATCCATGTTTTATCTAAACTAGATTTAGGCAGACTAGCTGTAGGAAAGAAGTAAGGGTTGAAGCTCTTCATGTGCTGTCATCTGACGGTTCTTAAGCAGGCCTACTGAAATACTGTGCAGCAGCAGAATGGGATTGCTATGGAAATGAGTATTGCCATGAGAAATACCACGAAGGTTTGAGAAACAGAAACATTGGAGCTAACCAGGAAAAGCGTTGGTGAGCTGATCTTATTGCTTTCCATGGAGGACTTTAGAGGGCTATCTTCTCTCTTCATGTTAGTTAATATCTGACTGACAAAGGCCTAGCCTTCAGTAATTGCTCTGAGGCTGTTGTGGTTTGACCGAGCAGATAGCAAAGTCCCACATGGTCATTTGTTCACCTCCCTGTCCCCGCTCCCCTGACCCAAGTAGGATAAGGGAGAGAATTGGGAGAAAATACAGCAGAACTCGTGGGTTGGGATAAAAACTATTTACTGAGACAGCAAATGAAGCAAAAGAAATAACAGTGATTACATATATATACACACACACAAAAATAGATGGTACACAAAGCAAGGGCTCAGCACCCTCCAACTGATGCCCAGTCAGTCCCTGAGCAGCAGCCCCTCCTCAGCTAACTCCCCTTCCATATATTACATGATGTCATATGGTATGGAATGTCCCTTTGGTCAGTTTGAGTCAGCTGCCCTGTTGCTGTCCCCTCCCAGCTCCCTGTGTCCCCCCCAACCCCTTCACTGGCAGAGCAATACAAGAAGCTGAGAGACTGAAATGTTCAACACTGCCAGACAACAAGTATAAACAATCGGGATGTTATCAGCTTTGCATTTTCTCTACAACAAAAACCAGACACAATGAGAAAAGCAACTTCTGTCTCAGCTGGAAGCTAAGACAGAGGCTCAGCTAAGAGAAATCGCAGCATCACGCTTGAACTTTGGCAGGAAGGTGTCAGTGCTGTGTTTTAATACTTTTAGCTGGAAGCACAGAAAAATTTATTGAATATATGAGTCTTGAGCCGTCAGCACCAGTGTTCTCTTTTTAGGTGTCCTTACTGGAAGTCAAGAAAGCAGTTTGCTCTTTGGCCACTGCTAACTCTCAAAATGCCTGGGAACTGTTAGAACTACTGCACCAAAGAAGTACTAAACATAAAAATCTTTTCACCTTTCAGGAACCCATGTACAGAGGATTTGGGGGTGGTGTGGGGATGAAAAATGCAGTTAGAAACCCTCTTAGTTCTTCTGTCCATCAAAATGGACAGAATTAGCTCCTTAGCTCAGATTAGCTCCGTAGTCATGTACATGTTTCAAGATAAAGGGACAGCTGTTGTTTTTAGCTGCTGCAACCACTGTCCAACTGATTTCAAAGTTTTTGTATAGCTGTAGCAGAGACAATAAGCATTCTTCTTGTTGTATTTTTTTTTAAATAATGTTTCATTTCCGAAAAGCATTTAGGATTTGTCACTATCTAACTGAACCCAAGATGCTGACAGATATGCATGTAATTTGTAAGGAAGTTAAAATACAGGATGTCCCTACTTACAGATATGTGTGTAGAGACTTTCCTCTGGTTAGGAAATAATCCTGTATTACTAAATCTTCCTGTTGTAAAACTCTTTCTAAATACAGTAATATTCAAAATGAGAATTGGAGAGATTGCAGAGATGCTGTTTCATTATTCTCAATCATCTTTACTGTAAACAAACCCTGCACATTTTCAGCCTCAGTATAAACCGTGAATATGAGCTCAGGTAAACCTAAGCTCATATTTGTGCTCTGAGTACCTGAATGTTTCCTGAGGGATTTTCCATGGTGTATTTCTGTCTTAAGATAATGTGTGCTACATTAGGCATTTGAATGGAATCCATTAGCATAAATCCTTCTTATTTTTTCAAAATATTTTTTGTCACCAAAGTTTATAGGTCTAGTTTAGGTCTCTGTTTAAACTATACATCAGTAAATGGTTAAGATGTGTATGACATTTCAGGTTTTTTTCATGTTATGTTGTATGCATTGTTCACACCCCTGTGTGGTCTAGTCACTCCATATATTATTTCAGTGAAACAGCTAATGACAAACTGGTTGCTTAATGAAGTGCTTTCATAGCACCTTACTTAGGAGGAAGGATCTGTTTCTCGCAGTTGGAGGAGAGCGTAACAGTATCTAGTGTAATTGCTCCCTTGGAATCTGCATATAGCAGGTCATCTGTGTAGTAAACTGATGTCTGGGAAGCCTGAATTAATGGCCTCTGGGTCAGCCTTATGAACTTTTTGTTATTTAAATACTTTCTTCTTTTGGTGAAGCCTTTTATTCAAGCTGACATTGAATTGCAGTGGTTATAACCTGTATTTTATAGGAAAGACTGTCGGTACTATATGTCATTGTTGTCACAGATGTGAAATCAAGAAAGCATGGAAGCAAGACACATTGAATATAGTAATTACTCATTAAAAGAACCATTTAGAACATTATGATTATATTTTTAAGGATATTGTTTTAGCTGGGGCGATAAGCTCAGAGGCAACACATGCAAAACTGACAAGCATTTTCTGTAACGGAATACGTTATACATATTTCCACTAATCTTTGTTTCTACAGTAAAAGTTTAAAGACAATGCAGGATTTTCCATAAATCATAATTGAAAAGTATATGATCTTTTTACCTTTGATTCTTCTCCATAAATGTAGTGAAATGCAGAGAAATGTATATATCTGTATAGCGTGTTTACCATTAGAAGGATAGTAACAAGAGAGGGAAAAAAGTGAGTGCATGTCCCTAAACGTTGCTCTTCATGTGATGTCCTCGTAACAAAAGAAACAGTCTTAGAGAAACATCTGGTAGGAACAAGGGGCTCTTCATGTTTTTCAGTTTTTGCCCTTTTTTTTCCCAAGATGAGCATTTCAGACTCATTTGTGACTGAGTGATACTGTATTCCCTCTCATGTCTTGTTTTCAATTTATTTTTTTCCAGAGACAGGAAGGGAGCAGTGAAATAGGAAATTGGGATGTTTAGAAAGAGTATCCAAATATTCCTGCAAAATAGTTTTTAGTTTGTTTACATGTCTGAGAGGCTGCTACATGTGTGATCTGTCCTGCTGAGCTGAAGGGAACGCACAGACACCGTGCAGCCCATCCTGCTGCCCCTGCCCGCTGCTGGCTTCCCAAAACCTCTGCAGATCTCTTCATGCAAGGCCCTTCCTACTAACATTTTCTTCAGTCTTTAGAAGATGTTATCTCTCCCATTCTTTCAGCCCACACTTCCTATGCTTGTAAACAAGCCTGGGAAGCATGCAGGATTGTGGGTAGATGATTCGTAAAACTGCCAGTTATCCCATCACCCAGATGAGTTTCAAGCAGAACTTAATGCCTTTGGTTGTCTTGCTTTGCCTGATCAGCTTTTCTAAAAGTGTTAATCTGTTTTAATTCAGAGCGAATAAAAATGCCACACAAATTTCAGCCGGCACGTGGAAAATGGTAATGCTTCCGAAAATCTGATTGGTCTCTGCAATTGCTTTCACAGAGCCTTGCACTGTGCTGTGGTTTGCCCATTAACTCTGAAGTTTTGTATGAGTACAATAGCAACAGTCTACAGCTCAGATAGCATAACAGTAAATTGTTCTGTGGATAGCTGAGGTTTTAATATAGTGGAGAAGTATAGTACAGACTCCAGATAGTTTCATGATGTTGCTCTGACAAATTCAGTATGTATAATGTGTTCCTTTATTGCTGCTGTTATATTTATCATTGTTAGACTGCCTTTGCTTGATGTGAAAAGTGGTTAAAAGCTGAAAATGTAGAGATCTACATTTCACGATCTTTGCTCTTGGGCTGCGCCACTCCCTTATTCGCACAACTTAGGGAAATGAATAGCGTGCTGCTCTTTGTTTTACCCATGGAATATTTTGCAATTTCTGAATTTTTAGTGTACACCAGCTCTTCTCCACCAGCAACTCCATACTAGCCTAGCTCACAGGCCAAACATAAAATGGCATTTAATGGTTCATACAGATTCTGTTTCTATATCTAGGACTCATGCTTATTGAATGAAGTCAAGAAAAGGCTTAGAGTGTGACATGTAAAAGTATTTTTTTGTGTATTTTTTTTAAACTTAGTTTGTACAATTGGTGTAAACCAACACTGTAAAGAATCAGAGAAATGATACTTGCAGTTCAGCAGTAGTCCCATCAGAACGCGCGTTGTTCTTAGTGCAGTCTGCAACTGTGAAGAGCTCTCTCGTAACCTAAAAGTTAGAATATATGTATTTGATATGTTTGCACATGGGAGGAAATTTTGCAAACTGTAGATAAGTTTAGTTTGTTCTTTTTTTCTTTTTGCCAAATAATTATTTTCTTCACATAGATTTTCTTCTTGAGATTTTTTAAAGCACTTAAAATTCTTGTTATGAATAAAATAGATGCTATTGTCTCACCCCCACCATCTCCTTGAGAACTGTGTGACTCTGGAGATGTGTGTTTCTTTTATTAAATTAACTCATCATTGTGGTCTTGTTATTTCAACTGCTGACTTAGCTGACCAAATTTCTATATTGCATGAGAGAGTCATTAATCATTTGAAGAGGATTTGTATATATTCATTTGCTCAACATCTCATCTCTCACTTTACTCCCAAATAAATTCAATAATGTTGCACGTGTTCTTTTGCTTTCCTTTGTGTAGTCAATAATATTAATTTAACCTCCTGCATGTATGGTGGGTGGTTGGAAGTAACAAAATAAACCTTGGATTGCAGTGAGCCCCATGAAATTTTGTTCTGTTCTGGTTCTTCAGTATTTAATTATTTTGATTATCTCCTGTTGATATGTCAATATATATATATATATATATATATATATATATATGGTGTAGTTCATGGTTTAATTCAACCCCAGCTGAAGTTAGTGCTCAAATGTTGTAGACTGCTGCATGTGAACTGCCTGCCACTTTCTGTTTTATTTGGGATAGTTAGTAACCTCTTACCCAACACTATATATAGGCTTTCTACTATCCGTGAGCACAGCTTGAGGAGACAGTAAAGCTCTCATTGAGAGCAGCTTTATATGCATGCCTTAGACTAGGAAGAGTCGGAGTTCAAGTTGCTTCTCGTGGGAGATAGAGAAGATGCAGAGCTTGAGAAATATTTTTTCTTCCTACAAGGAAGTAGGAATGAGGCACTTAAAGCATATGATTGTAAAAAGGCACACAGAAGTCAGATACGTCTCCACTGATAATTAGAAGCAGCCTCGAGGTTGTCATCAACCTGCCTGTGTCAGATGAACTGAACATGCACAAAACTGATTTCACTTTAAACTTTTCACCTTATATCTTGTGAAATAGTTTCCTTTTTTATTTCAATGGCACATTCTAAATTGTATGAGATTTTTTTTAACGCTATGTATTGAACACCATTAATGGTTTATCTTATGATAAGATGGAAGCCATTAGAAAACATTACTGCATTGATTTTAAAACAAGTCTGCCATTTTCCTATTCTTTTGCAGAATATCCTTTTACGGAATTATTTTATAGAAGTTGATTCTGTCTGTTCGCTAGTTTGATGTGATCTAGGGGGGTTAAAGAGAAATGAAGGAGGCCTGTGTTTCTAGCTAGTGAAGAAAACTGTATTAAGTCTGAGATGAAGTTCTGAGGATTGGGTTTTCTTGTTCTTTGTTTGTTTTTTAATGTTCAAATATACACAAATGGTGTAATTTGTGTAAAAAGGTCAACCCCATACCACTAATTTCAGGAACATTTGAGTTAGAAGACTTTAGAGAGGTGAAATCCATTGATTAACGGCTTGCTCTATGTGACACAAACTTTTTTCAGAAGTGAATTCTGAGGGGAAATATAGCAAACTCTAAATTGTACTTCATGCACTCTTAAAATGTGCCCACTATCTTCAAAATACTGTTCAAGTTTATAATGTGCATAACCTTATGCCCGAACATCACCACAAGAAGCAAGAAGTTAATCATGCTGTAAATATCATGCAGATTTCATTTTTACTTTTTTTTCCCAGTTGCTGAAAAAGAATGAATACTTCTTTTTACCACCACCTTTTAAAAAATAAGTATAGAAAAGCAGATATTTGAAAATCAAGGTGGTATTTCTGGTATGCATCAATCTACATTTCTATTTCTGTCTTTAGACTTTATAAGAAAAGAGCATCTGAAAGCCTTCTGCAGTGCATGGCTGTGCATCTAACTGCTCAACAAAGGCGCAGAGATTGTACAGCACCCTCCTCCCCAGGCATCCCAGCAACCTGGCAGGACGCTGCATTTTGCACCTGCAATTTGGTCTCACCCACATTAAAGGGACAGTACTTTGAAAATGAAATAAAACATAGTGAGGGATTTTTAATGTCCTGAGGTATGCTATTAACCTACTCAAGGTTTATTCTGTAGTGTTTTATCACTGTTATCCCAAACTCCTAAGGAAAGATCACCACTACTGTAGGGTGGAAGATAATGGTAAATGTGAAAACAAATGTGTTCATGAATGAACATTCATGTTGAAACATCTTCAAGTAAGAAATACTCCAGTATTTTTCTTTGCTCTTGCACAGGGCTTGTCCATTTGGAGTGAAAACTTTTACACTGATTGCTCCTTCTTCCAAAGTATGGTTTAAATAACACCCAGCAGACCTTGTGTCTATTAGCAAGAGAAACAAACCTCTACTGTCAGTGTATTTCTGAGCTGGAGGCACTGAGAGGAGCTCCCCATGCCCCTCAGCAGCGGGATGTGCTGAGGTTCCTCCCAGCAGCGTGGAGCCAGCACGGCAGTGCTGGAGGGAGTGCATCGGGTGCACCCCAGTCCCAGAAGGATTCCTGTCGTTCTCACTCAACAGAATGTGCCACATGATAAGCCTTATCAAAAGGCAACACTGCTGTACTGGTAGATTTTCCAGGTTGGGGATTTTTGCCCTGCTACTGTTTCATGGTATTAAAGTATAAGCTCATTGGCAGGGAATAACGCTTTCTGCTATTTGTGGTAATTATGTGATTTGGAAACACTCAGCCTTCACAAACACACAGATTGGCCATTTTTGTATTCTGGTTATAAGAGAGCTGTAAGTTGTGAAATTCTCACTTAAAGTTGCTCTAGAAATGTTCAGGTAATTGCTTCCATCGTTCACTCTGACTCTGTCCAAGTGTGATAACCAGCTCTGAACTTGCTCATCTGTGTAACTGCTGTCTTTTAAAACACATCCATGGGAGAAAGGAGAGGATCACATAGAGTAGAGATTTGCTGTTCTGCATCGAAGAAAATATTCCCTAGTGGCTTTTATGTGTATTAAAATGAATACTCTGAACACTTCTAGAGCCAGTGAAAGCATAAGATCTCCAGTAAGTCTCCAGTAATGCAAGAGGTTCTAAGTTTCAAACTGACTCTGATACAGGATGTAAAGCCTTTCATCCTTCTTGTGTTTATTAGCTTCAAGAGTGACTAATGAATTTTTGCTGTCTTGTGACAAAGAAAACGTCTTGAGAGCTTTTGCATAGGTATGTTTGAGGCTGTTAATTGTTAAAGGAGAAGGAGCCTCCATCTGAAACTTGTAATGACGGTGACTCTCTTGAACTTCAGCTGATCGGTTAAAATAGCCACCATAGTTACTTGCTATTTGCCACTTCCAGTGAATCACTTAATCCTTACAAGACCTCTGAGACCTTGTTGCATTATCAGTTTACACGATGGTATAATTGATTTTTTACTATAATATTTTATTTATTTATTCCATTTTAATACAATTTTAATGGTGTAATCATGTTAGGAGGGAATGGACAGCCTGGGGAAAGGTCAGCTTGATCTGATTGTGCAGAAAAGTAGAACAGTTGTTTTTGCAAGGATACAAGTAACATTGCTGCAATTAGAGTACCTCTGATGACAACTTTTCAAATCCCAGGTGATTTCCGAGCCTTGTTGTTGGGTAAAGACATTAAGAAGAATAAAATAAATAGGCATTAATAGTTCCTCCAGAGAAACAAGTAAGAACTTTCAGGGAATAATCAGAAATGATAGAGATTGTAACTTCAAACAAAAAAGAGATGTCAGTTTTCTCAATTTTAAAAGCTTTTTAAAATTCAGAACAGATTTTATTACACGAGGCAGTTTGCTTTTATGACCTTTTATGCTTGTTCACTAAACATCAGACTGACTACTTGAATACAAGAGCCTTAATCATATGCTTAAAAACATAAATACTCCTTAGTGGACAACTGTCAAAAAGACTTTTTTGAGCCTTGGAAGCTAGTGTGTATTCAGACGTCTGCCTCTTCATTAACACATGAATATCAGAGTGAAAACTGTTGTCAGTGTGTTTTCTGGAGTAGGAAAGTCTCGCTCACAAAGGATGACTTTTCTCATTCTGCTTTTTGTTTTTACATATCTGCCCTTTCGGAAATAGGTTCTGCTTGTCAGTCTTTCAGAAAAGGAAAGACTTTCCCTCTTTTTCTTTACACTTAATGATGGTAGTAGCTGTTGTGTTGAAGCTCTCATGGATATTCAAATGTCCATGCCGTTTAATGCTAACTTTTTTCCTTCAGTTTCCATAACATTTGCTACTTTTTCATTGTCTCTGATACATCTTGAGGTTCTAGCAAATACCATAAACATTCTTTGATTTAGTATCTTTTAGAGACCTATATCACTGCCTTTACATGAACTGTAAGTTTATGGAAATGCTGTAAAAATGATTCTTGCATAGTTAAAAATTATTAGTGTAACTCCAATACTACAATAGTGCTGAATGCTATGGGAAATGCACTAATGGTTCTCACACCTTTCTCACTGCTCTGTGTACAGGAGCTTTTTATGCTGTTTTGGAATAATAAATTCCATATTATAGGGAAAAAATGCGTCAAACTAAAATTGTAGAATGTATTGTTTCATACCAATAAAAGCAATTTCTTTTCCATTGCAAAATTAGAACCATCTGATAAGCGTTTATTGTTATGCGCCAGGTAGTCTTTGATACACAAAGGAAATTTGCATCAGAAAGCATTTTCTAAATGAAACAGTAAATAATTACATTTAAAGAAATACATCTTCTGTACAATGTTAACAAATATTCCATTAATAACAAGCATCACAAGGTACTCAGTTACAATAAGATAAATATAAATGGAAGTAGAGAATGTCAGTCTTTTAAAAGTTTTTACAGTGCTACGTTTATGTTTGGCAATATATTTTTTGAGTATTATATCTAAATTACTGATGCCTTGTCTCAGCAAAGTACCCGTTACAATCAAGGTGCTTGTTTGGTTGAGATGTTATGCTGATGAACTAAGTAGCTAAACTGCAGCAACTGCGAAGTTTACTTATTGCCTTACTGACCAGTTCTCCCCTGCAGCCTAACCCTGAAGTTCTCTTTGCCTGCCACAAACCTTGCACTTCCCCCTAGTTTTTTTGATAGCTTTTGCATGAGTTTTTGATTTTTATCATCCTTAACATAGGTCTGTGGCAGCCATCCTCAGAAATCAGACCACATGTTTTTGTATTGTGGCTGAGGCTGTCACGTGGTGCTTTAAAGCAAAGCTTGCCTTTTCTAGTCAGCCTGAATGAACCTGTGAAACAACTTTGTGATCGATCTCCTAACAGCCCCTCGGGTGTCTGTCTGCTATGATTATTTCAGTATATTAGAGCAACCCAGCATTCTGCAGACTGTTAGCAATATGATTCTTTGGGATGTCTCTTAAACCTCTCCAGCCCCTTGCCGAGGAAGAATGATCTGAATGCTTACTTTGAGTACTGGTGAGCATAACTGATCAGTTCAGATTGGCTTGCACTGGGAACGCTTTCTTCAAAGGTAAAAGAATAGTGTCACACAAGAGCTGAGATTCCTGTTTCTCCCAGATCTTTATGGCCTTACTGTACATCTTGTCCATTACAGTATAGAGAAGATGTTCAAAATGTTTGATAAAACATTTAGAATGATGCAGGTTCTGCCAACGAAAGTGTTTTTAAAAACAAAAGCAAGTGGAACAATGGAACCCAGTGTGCTTGCTTAATTGCAGACTTAAGTGTTTATAAATATAACTATTCATATTCAGATCTTGACATGTATCTACTAGATGCCATGAATGAAATTTCCTTTGAACACTTTTCTTCAGATCATTGCTCACCATGCAAGTCTATATATATGGTTAGTGTAAACTCATCTGCTGGCCAAGTCGCAGCACAGCCTGGCTGTGCTCCTAACCTAGATAATTATTTTGTTATTTATTAGACTAATATCTTCTTGGCATGTAATATTGTGCACACTCAGAACTCACCATGAGTTAAGGTTACATCAAAGATTGACCTCAATTGACAAGATTAAATTGAAGTCATTTTCTTTTAGAGCTTAGCAGGTAGAGTATTTGTGTTGTCAGCAAACAGGACTTTATCCTCTTTCCCTTGGGCATTATCTTAAATGCACTGTCAGAATGCCAGATGGATTTGCTTCACTATTTTTTTCTCCAATTTTTATTTTTAATTTTCCTTCCTCTGTCTTTCAGCTGTCACATTCAATGATTTCCTTGGAAGCAAAATGTCCAATAGAAGCCACTGTAGCACAGCTCTGCCTAAATGCTGAACGTTTTCAGAAGTGATATTTTTGAACTGTGCATATTGCCTAATGTTTCAGAACTTCCCGGGTAATCTTAAATCTGTTATTTTTGTAGGCTTCTAATTTGGGCAAAAGGTAGGGGGAATGATAATATTCTCCTGATTTTTCTTCCTTTGTCTGTAAAGTAATGTGGATGATTTTGTGCTATAATTTGTTTTAAAAAAAATACGCAGATAATATAATTGTATATACATTTCTCGAATTAAAAAGAGATAATACAGATTCAGATCAATAAATCAGTGAGTACTAAATCAATTAAAGAAACAATCAATCCTAATTACTTTTAATTGTGAAATGATTGGTTTGATTTATTTCAAATATAACAGTTTTTACTACTTGGTTAGCCTTGCCACTTAGAGAAGAGGATGAAGGGGAGATGTCTGCTAATTAACTCCTTTGGAAAAGGAAATAACTGACTGAATGAAAGGAAATAATCTTCTCTAAGAGATGATTGCTAGACTTTGCATGTGAAATATGCTCTGACATTCTTATTTGAAATTACATCTATCACTGTCCTCCCAGTGCCAGCCTTTCTTCCAGACTTACTGTACTACCTACTATAATATGGAAAAACTACGCAGCTTACTTCGTTGCTTAGAGTTGGATTGTTTTTTACAACAGTCATTAGTGCACGGCTTAATGTTGGAAGGAATATTGTATTTCTTACTACAATTGGAAATCCGAGTTGGGCTTTCAAGTCTTCTGCCAACTGTCTCTGGCTTTTGCAGAAAGAGTAAATGGAAATGGCTGCTGTCAGATGTGAGCAGCAGGTATACAGTGCAGTTAATCATCCCTGGTAAACTTGGATGGCAAACAGAGATGGAGAAGGCTTCTCCCAGATAGAATAAGAACTGGTATTTCTTGTAAATCAGCATGTTTCTTCATCCTTCTGCTTTTCTTACGAGAAGAATTAAATATATAGCAGTGACATCCTCACAGTGATATTAAGAGGATTTTGGATAATTCTCATAATGAATTAATTTCCAAATTTAATGAAAAGATAGCTTTAAGCAAACTATAACTATAGTCTTTTCTTTATCTGTAATTCCAGAAGTGGGAAGAGGGGGAAGGGATAGGACAACAGCAGCAACAGCAACAACAACAAACAAACAAACAAAACACTGAAACTATTTTTTCCCTCAGGAATTTAGGTTTCAGTAGTTGTATATATTCATGATATGTACGCAGCATATTATTATTTGGCTCATCTCAGTATAAAATGCTTACTATAAAATAAATTTAAGGTCAAAGACTTAATCATGCCAGATGAAATTCATTAAGATAGATTTTCAAATATTGATATGCCTTGGTCTGTTATATGGGATTATATATGCAGAACATCAAGTTTGTATATTTCTCTTACACATAAGGGCCTAGCTATAGGATTTATTTTGTATTCTACTTTCATCTAAAATACAAGCTATGGGTTGGACATTTTGACAATAAAACTGCAAGAGATATGGAAAGTTTGCCATGTAAGTCTCCATTTAAGATTAAATTAGGGTTGAATTAACAAGTCTTTAATGGAAGCGTACTGATTTTAAGTTTTTTGTCTTATTCTTGTTTCATTGAATGAGTCACGAATCATACTGAGAAACAGTGGTCTTGAAATGCCTTTGAAGTTTTTGCACTTGCTGATCTGTTTTAGCTTTGTAAATGGTATCATATTTATCCTTGCAAAAGTTGTATGGATTATATACAATCTATGATTGTACAGATTCATGTTATTGACATTGATTTCCAATCAAATGGAGAGTAAGGGCAGACACTGGGATTTAAATTAATGAGATTCTTCAAAGATGCTATACTTGGTCTGTTTGAATTAAGAATTATATCATGAAAACTGTTGTCAACAGTTTAAAGACATTTGAGAGGTTAAAAAAGTACTCTTCACCATTTGTTGCCTTCAAAGCTTGATAGAATTTCTGGTTAAATTAGGTCATAAAAAAATCAATAACTTTATCTAAATTGCTTTTGCTTATCTGGTTATAGTTCTGTACAAAATAGGCCAAATATTCTCCAGGAATCTGTAAACAGTCAAAAAATAATTTCTTGTTCAAAATAAGTTGCTATGTTCATGTGCCCATGTTAGAGTATGTGTGACTTTACAAAACCTGCAGTGTGCATGTGTAAAGTTCAGCACAAAGTGAATGTTTTTCACTAGGAAATGACAGCTTAAGGAGAAAAAGACCTATGCAAATTTGTTACCGTTGGTTCAGTTAATATTCCTGTGAACTAAAAATGCTTTTAGCCTGTCAAAGCCTAGATTCTGCACTAATAGCAGTTCTTGAAATGATGAAAATAAGTTAAACAGAGAGATTGTCATTGAACAGTTATTCAGCAAATTATTTAAATTTGGAGTGCTTTGTGTTAAAAATAGTGCACGCATCCTTTACGTTCAAGGTGTTAACTGGGCTGCCTGTCATGTTTTCAGGACAGGCAGAGATCTGAAATAATTATGAGGTTTCCCTGAGATTGATAAATCTCTGGTTGGTTTCCTTATATACCTGTATGATGGGCATAGCGGGAATCTGAGAGACAATGAAAATATCTTGTTTTCTTATTCTAGATGGAGATATGCTTAAACATTAATCAGTGGTTTAATAGATATGTTAAAATATTTGAACTTCTTTATATTTTTATACTGAATGCAAATTCAAAATACTGAATTTGAGTTTCTGTTGCAGTATGAATACTTCAATGCTGTGCTTATAAATGAACGAGATGAAGAAGGAAACTATCTGGAACTGGGAAAGGAGTTCATTCTAGTGCCAAATGACCATTTCAATAACTTACCTGTGAATATTAGTCTGAGTGATGTCCAAGTACCAACAAATATGTACAATAAAGGTAAGATAAGAGCTGTTTTAGTTCATCATTCCTATGGTGAAACATATATTAAGAACTTTTTTGCTTATAAATTGAAACTTTTGATTGAAATCTCAGCAGAAGGATGCTAAGAGCACGTCACAGAACAAAATATATTACAGAACTGTCAAAGTCATTAGCAATTTAATATAGCCAATAATTTGTATATTAGACTTGCATGAATTCTCCCACATAGTACGCCAGAATGTTTATTCTTACAAATTAATTTTCATTCCCTTCAAATCAGTTGAGCAAGTCTTACATCATTGTTTGCCAGTTGCATTCTCTTTCTTGTGAGCTAGAAGAACCTTTGAAAAATACAGCATAGATGGGAGGGGAATATCTTATTAGTGTTATGCTTTCAAGCTGGTGGGAATAATTCTATTTGTATATGACTGCATATGCAGCTGCTGTGAGTTTTCAGATAGTATTTAGGAGGAATAAACTTCACTAAAATTTCTACTACCCTGACTATTTGTTATAGGTGCTGTATAGCACAGAGCACTAACAAATAGCTGCATTAGGTATTTTTAGAAGTAATGGACTTAGGCGTGAAATTAGGAAAAGAAACTGAACTCAGATACTTGCTTGCTCATTTTCCCTTTGCCACTTCCCTTTGATCAGGAAGTACAGAATTTTGTAATTGTATGGTGCTAATGCAGCACATGTCTAACTTTTATGAAACCAATAGTAAAAGAAAAAATAAAAGGAAAGCGCAGACATTTCTGAACCATGCCTGCAGAGTACTTGTCAGTGGTCTGTAGAGAGCTGCCTAATCTCGTTATCTGGTTCCTCTTCCTTCTTTTAACTGAACTAAAAGACAGATAAAAATACATTAAATGCTTTCCCTGTAATTCATTCCAGGCTAGGAATTGTGGTAATTCATGCAAGGATATTGTGTAATCACAAATGGAAGGAGTAGTAGTTCAGATAAGTTGGGCTGGTAGAAGTGATTAATATGACAGTTTGTCTTCTAAGTTATGATTCAGGCTTGAGAAGCCAGAAATCATGGAATAGCGTCTTAAATTATGGATTACCAAGTAATGAAGCTTCCTAGAGAGCATTTGAAAGGCTATGAAATGATTAATATGGAATATTTTGAAAAGATTTAGAAAATGCTTAAAGCTTCTAAAACTACCAAATAATTTGTGTTGTGAAAGTGCTATTATTAACTTAATAGAGCCTGTCTTTAAATTAATCTATTCTAAAGTTGTTATTTATATGTATTACCATCCTTATGAAATAAAATCGAAAAGATTAAAAAACAAACAAACAAAAAAAAACAACAAAAAAAACCCAAGTATCGTTGCAAAGGAATATAGGCTTCAGGCAATCATACTTCTCTGGAGAAGCAAACTAACCAGATGCTATGCATAGAATCCATTTTTATATGCTGATTAATTACAGATAAGGCCAAAGTCAAAGGGCTTGTTGCGTCTTGTTTTGGCCTCTAATGCGGGGCCTGCCTTCAGAGATGGAGAAAAGAGAGTTCTGTGATGATTCCTGTTTCCACGTCATCTGATTCAAACCAGCCCAAAACATTACTTTAAGCAGCTGCAGAAACACATTTTTTTATCATTTAAATGTATTCCAACTGCTGAAATCTGATTTCTTGCTGACATTTTCCTTACACATAGACACGATAGTCTCAGCTTGGAGACTGACGATGTCTGGAAATCTTAGGCTTATTGAGAAGAAGAGGTCTGTATACTTATTTTTCATTGCCCATTCCTCAAATTCTGTAATGCAGTGGTATGATAACAATTTAATTAAATCCTAGCCGTAGGGCACAGGCAGTAGATATTGATAGGTTTGCAATGAGGTATCTGAAATAACACTATTTCTCTATAAAATGGCTGTTCTTTCTTTCCAAGTTTTGTTTTACTTTGTTGAATTCGTAGGCAAAACCACAGCCCAGACTTATAAAGTAGTGTGATCCTTGAATATTTAAACACAAGACTCTCAAGTCAGCCTAGAAAAATGAATTTTATATTTCTAAGCTAATTCTAAAGTTTGTTGTTTGTTTTGTTTTGTTTTTTAATTTTTTCATTTTTAGCTCTAGAGATAATGGTATTTTGCAGGGTGTTCAGAGGATAGTAAGAGCTCAGCAAAGAGTTGAAAAATGTGCCTTAGACCAAAAGACTTCTGGAGCTCAGTTATTTTAGTTTAGCCAAGAGATGATTAGAGGGTTAGCTAGCTGATCTCTCATTAATTGCAAATCTGGTTGCCACAGTTTTAAAAAATGAAATTGGATTCAGTTAAAGTGTGGAGGTAGGGTTTTCTTTTGTTGTTTTTATGAAGATAGTTAATCATTGAAGCAATTTACACTGGGCTATGAGAAGGTTTTTTTTTTTTTTTTTTCCCTCCTGGCTTGAAGCTCTTAATCAAGACCAGATTTGTTTTGTTTTGTTTTGTTTATTATTTAAATAATATGTAGTCTAGAATTAGTTTAGGGAAAAACTTTGGCCTGGTCAGCTTGCATGATCATAACGATCCTTTCCAGCTGTAGAATTGCTAAAATGAATGTTCACAGTCTCTGACTAGGCTCTCAGTGAGATTGACTTAAAACCATGGGGCGTAAATACAATTGCTCTTATTTAAATATCTTCTGGCTCTTTTAGCCTCTGCATAGAAAAGACTAAAAATATAAATACTAATAAGACCAAATAATCTCTGCTCTAAGGAAATCATCAATTTTTAGACTCTGAAAACTTTAAAAAAAAAAAAAAAAAAA
>WBMW01004442.1:253352-274892 GCA_013396635.1 Penelope pileata | reverse complement strand
AAAAAAAAAAAGGCAAATTACATGACATGATGTTGAAGTCAAGAAAGTTGAAATACCACAAATATCACAGCTATGATATTAAAATTTAACATGGAATTTTTGAAGAGGAAAATGAACCAAAACAAAAGGCTGCCAACCTGATTTGCAAGCACACATGTAACCCTGGTGCCATTTTTGAGTACAGATTGGATGGACCTACTATAAATATAGAAGAAAAAGTAAATCAGTCAATTTTGCTTTTCAGTACTTTCAAGTTTGACATCACAGCAAAATGTGAAAGGTTGGTCTGATTATTGATGTGCTCTTCTGCAGTCTTACACTTTTTGCTCCTCTCTCCTGTGCTCTCCCACCTTCCCATGCCTGTTTCTCCATATCTTACAGTGCACATCAATTATTGTTAAAAATAGCAAAGTTACTAATCTTTGTAATCCTGTAAAGGCTTGGGACTCAGAAAACACTATTTTGACATTTCCATAATGATCATGTACTGAAGGTGTACAGGGGAAAAAAAAGATGAGATGATTATGCTTTACAGGTGAACATATTCACCTTATCCCAAAGCAGAGAGACCTCTGCTGTGGTTCATTCAAACTAAACATCTTGATGAAATTGACCTCCTTCATTTCCCTTGAAAATGGCTACTTCTGATAATGTTTTGCTTTTGAAATATTAAAATATTAGGATTATAAATCTATCAGTACATTATGTTTCTCCACTTGAAACATGTGTATTAATTGCCTGTAGCCACAGGATTTGCAAGGCAGTATCATTTTAAACAGTGAATAAATAATTAAGTAAGAACCTCTACGTAACTCTGTTAGCAAGCAGTAACTCCTTCTTCCATCCTCAGATTTGGTAAATGGCAGTTATCAGCTGTGCACAGATTTCTGACAAAGTGGTGGATTTCTGAAAAAGGTTACTTAGTGAATTAATTAGCTGTATCAAATGGACATTCATAGATGGAGAAGGAAGGGAGGAAAATTGAGAGGAAAATCTACAGCTTTGAAAGGTACATAATCTGAATTCAGTTTGGACAATGCAATACCAAGACAAAAATCCAGGCACAAGACCAGGTGTGTACAAGGGACTGCCTAATTCAGTTGCTGTTTGATTATTATTACTATTATTTAATAAATTTTATTTACATGGGTTATATATTTGCACCAAAGGAAGTTTTCGTCTCTTATATTGTTTAACAATCAGATATTAATTTAGAAGGTAAGGGATTGGGGCACGCTAAGATTTGCAGACATGCTTTTCTGAATATACCTGAATATACCTGAATATTTTTGAAAGTATATATCTTTCTATGTGTCAGTGTATTATAAACAGCAGTTATAGAAGGGATTAATAAAAATAATTAATGATTTGAAGTTTACATAGTTTCAGCATTTGCTTATTTACTTTCTGAGATGTTACTAGTATATTTAGAAGGTAGGACTGTGATACATATGTATAATTAAGAAAGAAGACAGTTGGAATGTGAGCTGGGCTTTCTGGCAACCATCCATGAAGAACGTGGTTTCTGGCAATAGGGTTGCCACTAGCAAAGAGGTGGGATTCTGTAATGGATTTATGTGTACAAGGAGATGATAAAAGAAGACTTCAGAACTCTCAAATCTGATCTCATATTGTGAATATATGAATTTAATAGAAAAATGAATTAGGATTTTATCTTTAGTATAACAATGCAAATAGAAAGTAGAATTTTAAGACTTTGTCCAAAGTATGTGCTGTATCTAAGCTGAAGAACCCATTCATATCTTATTTTTCTAAGTCTAGGTCACATCATGTTGTTTACCTATAGTTATGGTCAATAATAACAGAGTTTCTTCTATTGAGTTTATGCTCAACATTTTTTCCAGCTCTTGGAAGAGGCTTGTAAACACCTGGCTAAATAATGCAATACTGTTCCAACTACTTTCCTGAATCTTTTGGATTTCAGAAGAATGTAGATGAAAACCAAAGACAAGGCGGATGCATCCTGATGACATATGCTTAGAAAATTCTAAAATATGGGACCTATTGAAAAGTGAAGCATAGCTTAGTACAGTACCAGAGGTCACACACAGCAGGATCTCAGATGCTCATGCCTTGCATAAAATCTACAAAATTCAAGAGGATGTTGATAAATAGATTTATCTCAATATCAGCTGAAAACAGCTCATTTTTTTGAGATTTTGCAGTCTGTTTGTATGATAAAGTAAACTTTATCTGTGTTGTTGATAGAAAGGGCAAAAGCCCAGGTTTTCTTCTTTTGAATACTTCAGAAATTCTGATAAACTAGTTGTTCTCCTACTGTGCTTTTCTTTCTCTATATATATGTATATATTTACCTTTTAGGTCTACAGAATTGTCAGCTTTAATGTTTTGCAGATTTTGTGCTCTCGTTCTCCTTGTGCTGATCATTAACAAGTTAACTCCTTTATCATGTGCTGGTGCAAACTATGGGGTTTTCCTCCTTGAAGTAAGTGACATTGCAGTGTTGCAAAAATAGCATTAGACTGCAGTTGCTTCTTGCGACCCTAGGAGTGCTATCAGGAAGCTATTTAGACATACCACAACAGGCACCCATCTGTCTGGAAGACTTTTAATATTTTTCCATTTCTGGGGAATTACTCATTGAATATTATTGGAGTTTGAAATTGCAGAACATTTTCAGAGTAAATATGAAGTGTAAGAATTATGACTGGTTTATAAGGACAACTGATGCATCATATGTTTTCTCAAAAAATGACAAGTTTTTTTTTTAACCACCTTTCATTGTTATCAGAACATAAGTAGCTAGAATTTTGGATTTTAAGAACTTCAGTGTCAGCAGCCACTGGTTAGGAATCAAAGATAGTACAATTCATAGGTACGTACCTCTCTAATATGATTGCATTGACTAGGTTGATTTTTTTAAGCTGGTAAACAGGAACTGACACAGTTCTCTAGATACAAATGAATACAACGAAAGATGAAGTGATGCATGAAGACCTTTTATAATGGAAGCAGAGTAACAAAACTAAAAGGCTTATCCCAGATGAATACAAAAGAGCCGCTCTGTCTTTGCTGAATCTCTGTTTAGAGTATGTGTGTGTTCAGTGTGATCATTTCTTCACTGAAATTTGGACCAAGGGGAGACTTCTGTGCCTGAGCTTTTCCAACTATAAAAATATTATTTCTAAAAATGTTATGTCTCATAAAACGTTCGCTGTAGGTCTACTTCTGGATGTTACGTAGACAAAAATCTCTCTCTCAGAGAAAATCTTTCTAAGTTGTTTTGAGGTATCCACTGCCTCAGTTTCTTATATTATCCTTCCAAAGATGACAAAAAATGAATGTTTTCCAGGCGTCCTTTTGTACCAACTTTTAGATGAACTTGTATAGTTGTGGCTTCCTCTTCATACAGACCTTTTCATTTGTTGTGTTTTAGGCCTGTACAAATAGCTTAACAATATGCAAGTTGTATTCTATTTCTTGTTACAACTTTTTTCCTGCTCACTGGAAAACAGTTTCTTCTATTTTCTACCGTGAACTTTCATCTCCATTTTCAGCTGGAACTAGGTCTAGCTTGAGCTTCTTTGTACTAAGGACTATGTCAAGGCTTTCTTTATCTTTTTTTGGAAGATGACTACATGTAATGAAATTATAAAGTTTCTCAAGGTACAATTGGATGTTTGCTGTCAGCTGCAGTTTATTAGGGATAAGAATTTCCCGCTCTCTGCCACTCATCCTTGCTGGGTATTACTGCCCCATTCACACTAGCTGTCATAAGCTGTTCTGTAAGCACTCCCCGAAGCTGGTTTCATTAAAGGAATCAGATTAGCATTTTTTTTTTTGTAGTAGAGTGACATTAGAATCAGTTTGACAGAACTAGGGTGGAGGTGACTCTGTGAATTTATCTACTACCGTTGGACAGTAGTGTCTGGGAGACAGCAGAGGAGGTAGATATGCCAGTGGATGTGGGCTAGGGAAAGAGGCAATCTCTACTGGGATCAAATGCAGCTGGAGCAATGTGTCTGACTTTGTCCTGAGGAGAAACAGGAGAAGACAAATAATTACTCTTGGCAGTAGAGAGGAAGTAGGCTTACATAAGTTGATTTAAGCTAATAGGAGTTCTTCCTTTGTGCTTATTTCTGGTTTACTGTATATAATCTTGTTTAACTCACTGAATTTTATAATGGAGAAATGTTTCCTAGAGGATAAACCTTCATCCTATTAACACAGATGACAGTGGAATTAAATGCATTCTGCAGCTTTGCAAGAGGAAAGAGTCCAAACTTACTACCCAGATAAACAATAATTTTTCAAATTCTAAATGCTCTTAATATTTTTTAATTTAAGTTTGAATACATCGCTAGCTAATGTCAGAGGAAAAGACTTGCAGGTACATCTGTGCTACATGGTAGAGAGTTATGTGGTCTGTTCTTAGAACAATGGAACTTTGCATACATGTGTGATTCATTGGAATGTTGAATGGAAATATGAACAAAGATGGTTATATAAGCATGGTTCTGCAGCGAAGTTACAAAGCCCTGACCCTCAATAATTGTAATTTATTAAGGTACGGCACAAGGTTGATGCCTTTATTTTGCTTCACATTGAGACACAGCTAGATTGCAGCTCTGCACTGTCCTCCTTTTGTGCAGTGCATGACATATAGCTTTTACGAGACATGTTTTTGTATGCCAATATTACAGTGCTTGCTCGTTTTCCCATAGTTTGTTTCCAGTGAGATTCCATTATGTATCCTGGGGCAAAGTTTTTCACATTAAACTCTGTGACCCTTGCAACAGTTTTAGATGAAGCTCAGTAATCTGGTGCTCTTCAGCACAGCACCTCCCCACAAATAGCTATGTTCCATTGATTTCCATAGCCTTGAAAATCTAATGCTTGCTGAACTAGTGTGTTCTGTGTGGGGAGATTGAAGGCTATGCTTAAAAGTTCTGTGGAACTGACATCTACATCTTCTAGCTTGGGCTTTTCATGTGTTACTCCTAGTGAACTCCTGGGGTGAATATTGCATGAATACTTAAATCAGTTTTTCTAGGTGCACACATGCTGAAACACCTTACCAGTACAAATAAATAAGCTTATTCTGAACAAACTAAGTTTGGGAAAATTTTCTTCCATGTTTGATTTATAATGATATCTGTTCAGATTAGTTTGAGCAGGAAAATGTCCACTCAGCTTGGAATAATTAATTCTTAGACTCTGGGAAGATAGTTGATTGCTGTCTTTGAAGTGCGCTAGGTGAAATGTTGACTGGCATGTGGAAAAGGGGTATGTAGAGGGTGACATGCAAAAAGAGCATATTAACATGGCTACGTACAGTAAAGTCTACAGTAGTTATTTTCTAAATGGCTTTCTGATCCAAGAAGGCACTTAAAAGAACCTTCCTACTTGTTGCTCAAGCTGAATTAAAATATCAGTGCCTGAGCGTGAGCAGATAGTTATTTAAATGCATTTTCCTTGCATAGAAATTTGATATCAATAACTGCCCTGTCTAAGAGGCAAAGGACTCCGCTTCAGGGAGAAAGTGTGTGAAGGAAGAAAAAATAAGTTAGAATTTATTACTGATTTTAATAATGATATGTAAAAAGCAAGCATAAAATATCCTCAAAAGTGTAGGGTCTGGAAAGTTACTCTCCAGCTTACATTTTAAATAGAGAATGGGATTTACAGTATTAACACCATTTCAACTTTTTCCTTATAGGACTACATTTTAAATTAAGGAAGTTACATGAACTTATAACATACTG
The DNA here is from genome assembly GCA_013396635.1 of Penelope pileata. Lineage (NCBI taxonomy): Eukaryota > Metazoa > Chordata > Aves > Galliformes > Cracidae > Penelope > Penelope pileata. The sequence continues at coordinate 269,145 of WBMW01004442.1, read as the reverse complement.
CTCAATTGATTTCTTTTTAACATTGACATTATTTATTCTGAGTAGATTTCTCTTGGCATTTTTCTAAAACTTTGTCGGTCATCTCATTACTGTCCTCTGATATAGAAGACTGATTTTTCCTGTCCTTGTTTCCATCAAGCCATATAGTATGCAATATGATTTGGAAATATATTTTGGGGTCACAGTCATGTTTTTGTAAATTTGTAATTGACTAAGTCCTCATTCCCTACTAGAATGTACGTAGGCTGCTCTGAAAGTAATGCCTCCTATTTATATATTTTATATATATTTGTATATCCTCAGAATTTGTTCTATCAAGTAGTGCTGTTGTGCTCTTTGTATCTGTTGTAGTTTCCATGGAAATAAATATGAGGCATTACTGTCAGAGCAACCTACGTAAATTACTTTAACATCATCACTGTTTCATGGTTAAATTAGAAAATGCATTTTAGGGGGTGATCTTTATTAAGGAAGCTGGTGAATATCCCAGGCCATAGCCACATGAAAAATTAATTTCTCTATGTCCTGTTTGTTTGAGATGTATAAAAAAACGTGCAAAACCATAAACAAAGTGATGACCTAGGATTGCAGATCGTTAAATATCTATCCAGGTGCATTTTGATAATGAAATAGCCTGAGTTCAAGATGTTACTGTACCTTTACTTCCAGAGTGCAAAAACCAAAATAGGGGAAAAAAATCAATGTTATACAATCCAACAGATAACTTTTGAAAAATAGAAGCAGTAATATAAATTGTAACCTTGAGAAGTCTGTCTGTCTGTCTTACATCTGTTGGTCTTTCCGTCCTCATCCTGTGGTATAGCTGCTGTTCTGGTCTTTTTGATGTACAGGAAGAGATTTTATCAGAGCTTTCCGTAACTGCAGAGGTTTTCTCTGATGGATGTTGAAGTCTGCGAATATTTTCAAGAATTTCTGTCAACATGGGATATGGTTTATGTCAACTCAACTAACAAACATGTAGCATGTAATATGTTGCTGAGTTACAGGCTGTTGCAGGCTGTCGTCATCACGTTAAAAAAACAACAAGTAGGGGATGTAAATTACAATTAAAATGAAAAAGTTCAGTAACGTAAACAAACAAAAACTCACCTTCCTTAATACAGTCAATATATGTTTTTTCTTTCATTAGTACTTCACTGAGACTAATTCTATGCCACTGAAATTAGAATACATTTAAGTATTAGCTACCCTTTTGAGTCTAACTGTAATCACCCCTAATAAGTATGGATTTATTGAAGTGATTAAAAAGTATCTCACGAGACTTGGAGTATATTTGGACTTCACTTATTTCAGAGATGAGACTAAATATCCTATATTTTACTATGAATTTCTATTCAATTTTTATTATTGCTTTCATTATTTTCATTGGTTTGAACCATTCAATTGGTTTCCTTGTGGAGAGCCCGTATTTGGCATTCTTCCATGATTAAGTGTATTTATTTACTTAATGTATTTATTTTTTCCCACTTGCTGATGATACTTTTCTGCAGAAGTAGGCTTTATCTCTGTCTCACAGAGCTTTGAGCATGACACGATTATTTGTAAGATGTCTGTGCTGTCTTTTGTGCCTCTCTTTGTCTCTCTCGTCCCCTATGATTTACTGGTTGTTGCAAGTACAGATTGTATGATGTGATTTAAACCTTTATTTAAAAGCTTTGTGTTTGATCCTGATTGTCATAGGAAATAGACAAGCAGTTATTTGCATGCTCTCATATCGTTTTCTGAGTTGTAGATGTTTTCTTTCTTTACTTTCAGTTGCTTCTTCATTTGTTGCTTGCTATCTTTATAATTGCATCACAAATACCCAAAGAAGTGATTTACAAAAAGTATGAATGCAATGCAGCTTTGAATAATTTTGAACTCAATATCTTTAGTAATAAAAGCATCAAGTCTAATCTGTGCTTCTCTACTTTCCATGTTTATTTTTTCAATACTAGAAACATTACAAAAGTGGATTTCAAACTCAGGCTTTACAAATTATCTTCAAGTTTTGCTTCATCACTTTAGAGACTGGTATGGAATATCACTTGTGTCAAACAGCATTTCTATTGCATGATTTTCACTGCATGTTAAAGATGCGTTTATGCACTACAAGTCAATAAATGCAGGCTGTTGCCAAAAGTTTTGATTGTATAGGGGAAAAAAACTGCTGCATGTAATAGAGCCTTCTCTAGAAGATATTCGAACATGATGAACCACAGCCATTTTTTGATTGAGAGTTTTTTTCAATTTGCTGCTTAAAAAGAGCTATGAATATTGTTCAGTCATACTTTGCTATCAGTTCCTTCCAAGAGGCTGTCAAAATTGAAATTACCTATTATCTAGAATATTAGAACCAAAAAAAATTCATTTCTCAAGTGATGCAGAAAGACTATAATCTGCAACTAGCAGATACGTAAAATCACTTTCCTGCAAGGTGTGAAATTAAGAAATAAAATCTTGTCTGTCACTGTTGTATATGATTTTATGGACTGTGCTTCTGAAAATTCAACATCCTGGAGTTGTTATTTAAATAGTCATAGCCACATATTGTCCTGGACCACTATATTTATATTTTGAAATCCTTCCCCTGAATTGTTTGTCTTTACATTTTAAGATCTTTAGGACAGTGTTTGCACTGTCTTCCTAACTTTGGTCATTGTTTAATTTAAAAGGTACTTTGTTAGTCTGATTTAGTCAAGGTTGCAGAGAATTTCCTATCTTCCCACATTTCTTTGTTTTAATTCTTACTGGCTATTGGACAAAGATGCACAGACTTCTCTACTTGTTCCATCTGGTTTTGCTCAAATTCTGCCTCAGATCCAATTCCCGAAGTCTCCTCGGGCAGCTGCTTTGTTCTTGCAAATGGCTTTTGCTTCACAGTTAGATTTTTTTAATTCTCTGTTTTGAACAACAAGCCTTTTGGAAATGTTGGCAGCACCACGCAAGATGTGTGTTGTGCTTTATCTTTCTTGTACCTTAGTCTGTGTGTGTCTCTGGCTGTGGATCTAATCTATACATTTCTAATACATCCGCATCACTATGGCAACTAGATGTCAGATAGGAGCTGCATGGTAACATTAGGTTTCTATATTAAAAGCCCTATTCTCTACCACTCCTTATTCAGCAGCTGTTGCTTAGTTACTTGGGATTGGGCTTTGCCTTTTGACAAATGTGAGCCAGTGAAGGTTTGCTAATGCGCACTCTCTCAGATATAGTATTAAGAGGCTTTTTGACCTGAGAAACCTCTTTTAATCATGACGCCTCCCATACTTCCTTATTGCTTCCTGGGGCAAGACAGTGATAACAATTTACCATTGGTCTATAATAGTAGAAAATTACTTGGTCTTCTCTTTCATCTTCCTGTTTTCTGTATCATTTTTTTTCTGATGAGTATTAGCTTCTCTGGTGACTGGATAGAAGCTATGGAGCCAGAATTTCAGCTGCCATGGTTAATGGGTGGAAGCAGCATCTACATAATCCTGCTCCTACTGTCAGCTTGGGCCTAGGTGCTAGGTAACACGTATGTTACACATCCACAGCATGCACTGGGGCTCAACAGAGAGACATTTGTAAGGCTCTTGAAGATGATGAATCCTGTCACTAGGCTTCTCATTAGCTCATGCTCTGCCACGCTCATTCATCTCCATGACTTCCAGCACTGGAATGGGTACCTTAATGTTGCTCTGCACCACACCTACCTGGTTATGTTGTGTGAATATACTGCGTGAATGCAGGAATCTCTGTTGCCTCAAAGTCCACAAGCATAAGCTCATGTTGGGTCTTGCTGACTTACCTCTCTAGAAAACATCTCAGGTTTGTATGTTCAAAATGAATTTTTTCCACATCTGAGCAACTCATCTGTTTTGCTTCAAAGAATGTGATGTTGGAATAACCAACGAGAGAAATGGCACGCGAACCATTTGAACTGCAGGGGAAGAGTGTGAATTACAAAGACAATTTTTTTTCAAGAATAAAGTAAATGAAGCTCAAAACTAAAAGTAACTGAGAACATGGATAAGAAGCAAGGCAGTTGCAACCTCTCTTTGAATCAGTGATCTAATGGATGTTGCACAGCTAACTAACTAACTGTCGGTTGAGACTTTTGAAGTAGTTTTTAACCCAAGCACTAGTACTCTCCTTAGTCTCAACATCTCTGATTTGGAGGTATAATGTGTTTGCGGTGCTTACTTGAAGTAAGTTATTTCAGCTTCACTTTTGATGATCCTTGGAATTAGCCATTTTACCCAAGCATTCCTCAAGTGAAATAGATTCTCTCCTGGCCTGTTTACAATCAGCATCACTGAAAGGAAAGAAACCTTAAGCGTCTCAGCACTCAAATTACTGGATTTGTCTCCAGACAGTCACAGCTACAGAAATAGTAAGGGAGCTGTTAAACATGTTGCGCTAACTTAAATGGTATGGCCTCATCAAGATGTATGGGCTTTTAAAGATGTATCCCTAACATATCACTTGCTTGAAAGGTCAGTCTGGAATGTAATGAACTTAAACAAAATATATGTTATATTGCTCAATCAGAATGTTATGAATTATCATTTAGACCTATGTTCTCCAATTTAAGAAAAGTTTGAATTTTTTTTTTTCCAAAAAGTAATTTATAAACATAATTTCTCCTGTTTGTGAGACAGAAGTGTTTTTCTGTTGCCTTATTAGGTGAGCTTCCTACCTGGAGTGGAAGTTAGTGCCAAAGCCAGAAATTATTTATTTAATGTGTCTATCTGCAAAAAGATTCAGGATTCTTTTTCTATCAGCAGTAAGAACAAATCCTACCCAAGCAGGTTTAGGAAACTTCAGTAAGGCACTAGAAGCAGTTTCTTTGTCCTCCACAAATTACAAAGAAATTCAATCCCTTCAAACGTACAACATGTCTTCCTTCCTACCTTTATTTTCTGCAGTGCAAGTCTGGAAAAATATTGTTTTTGAGGTTTTCTTGTTTCTTTTCGTCTAACTGTTCTGTAAACTAAAGAAAGTTTTGTACATATAAAAAAAAAAAAAAGTAAATACATTTAGCTATGTGCAGAGGTGGGTGGGTGTAAATATATGTATTATACCTTTAGTGTATTATTGGTATTATGCGCCTAATTATTATTGGAGAGCACTTATTTCTACTTCCAGTCTCTAGAGAATTTCTTGTCGACTTTCATTCATCAGTAGCTTCAGGTGTGCAAACTGATTTCCTCCTTTCCTGAGTGATATACTTTTAAAAAAATATACTGAAAATGAATTACAACTGGTTTGTTCTCCTTCAGAGCACTAACTTTCTTTACTTGTGTTTATTTCATTATTTTAATGAGAATTAGCGATAAGAACATGTTCTGTTATTGACTTAAAATAGCAATCAGGGAAAATTACTGAGGGTAACCTTCAGTGTGGAATATATTAACAAAAAGTTTCTCGTGATTCAATAGAAGATTATTTTTTATGGATCGAGTTTACATGCTAGAGATACATTGGGGAGTTTTATTTGTTTTTCAGTTTGCTTTGCTTTTCTTAAAGACTTCAAGACATTATTTCTCCCATGAACTATGTTGGGAAAGCATTCTGTGTCTTCACACTTAGCAGTAATTGATGTAATAGTTCTGGATTTCTGAAAACTTTTAGGACTGAATATTCAAAAACATTTGATTAAATACTTGCATGGAACTTGTAAGTATTTGTAGCTTTTGTTTAGTATGAAGCAGACAAGATTGACATTTACACAAAGAATCACAGATGTTTATCCAAATATGCATTTTATTCATTTTGTCTACTATTTTATAACAGAACAATTATTTTTCCTATCTTGCTACATAACACAGACCTTTCTTGCATTTTTCTTGGATCTGTGTTGTGTGAAGAGAAAAGGAGGCCTGCCCTCCTGGTCATGTATTAGTATGCTTGGCTAGAATATAAACTGTTTCAAAATACCATTTGGCTAAAAACTGGCAAAAATATTTTTACACCGTACTTTATGTATCTAGATGTCTTTCTTACAGCTTTTATTTGGCACATTCCTGAACGAGCAAATAATGTTAAGAATCTGTAAGTGATTTTGTAATGTATTTGTCCCAGGATGCATTTGTTCATCTGCTCAGTGTTTTCAGTATGGTTTGATACTAGGTTTGAAGGTTTTGAACCAAACTTTTTTTTATTTTAGTGAGGCTTCTTCCAACTTTTTGTTTGAGTAGAGCTTCCATTCTACTCAAATTGTGCAAGTGGTTTTTTGTGCAAGAAGAGACAAAAGGCTCTTAAAGCACTAAATCAGCATTAAGGGACTATTCACTTGAAAGAGTGAGACACAATTACTTGTCCTGCTGATAGATAAACGTGCTCTTATTGCTGATGCTTAACAAAATCACATTGTGTTGATACTCCCAGGAATGTATCAATAGATGTTTAAATTATCTATTATAGCCCTGTATGGTTGTAATACATTCTACAGATTAAACAGTCTCTCTCTAAAGGTTCTCATGCCTCAATTTTTTGTATGCTAAGGGCATTGTAGTGGGTAAAGCAAGGGCTTTAACATCTCCCATTCAAATTATTATTATGGGACAACATTCTTGCACTGTGTGGTGTAATTAAATTAACCTGTTTCTGTAATTCTGTGTCTATTTTTGATTCTCAGAACAATAGAAATTAAACATTTATTGTAAACTGTTAATTTAAGGCTTTGCATGGCCTTTTTTTTTTTTTTGAACAGTTTTGGTAAAAAGTTGTGAACAGGTCTATCCTTGGGCAGTTTCTGTAAGGATGACTTATTTCCAAGGCTATACCTTGCTTTTGTCATATATCACTTTGACAACAGCTCTACTACAGTTGCCTCTTTTGGTATGTTGTGCATTAAATATTTTACAGCACAGTTGGCTTCATTTAGCAGCAGTCACATTTGCTTTCTTTTCCTGTAATTTACAATATGTTCCACTGGCTTCCTGTGTTTGTCCTGATGCTTTTTCCTGCTCTGCCACTTGTAAAGGCTTAGATTTCCTTGTTACTGTTCCATCAGCCTGTGCAGAAATTTTTTCTACCCACGTGTCAGAACTGGCTGTTTTTTCATTGTTTAATTTAGCTTCTGCGATGAAATCGCTGTGTATAGAGGGTCTCCATTCAATTTGGTTAATCCCCATGCCCTAAGCACTTGTCTTCTCTTTCCTACCTGGAACACTTGTTTCTTCTAATGGTGTCTGTTCATGTGTTTTGCTTTTTCTCAGTCATACTTTGACATACTACAGCCCTGCAGAGTGTTATTTTCTTATCTGTTTTTTAGTTTTCATAGTTTTCATTTAGTATCCTGCAAAAATGTGGAAAGGGATATGTTTTTCTAAAAGCACAGAAATATCCTGTTATCTGAGGTCACATCAATTTATGGAGCGATCCTCTCAGCACTACTGGGCTTTGACTTGACTTCTCAGCTTTTATGGTCCTTTATGAAATTGCTGTGTAGACAATCCTATTTTATTAGACTGTATCAGTGATAGCTGCAACTGCCCTGTGTTCTTGGCTTGTGCAACAGCAGCTCTGTTACAGGAGAATCTTGGAAGTTCTTTGGGGGGTGGACAATGTGTGAAGCTTTTAATTTTTGCTTCAAGTTCCTCCTTTAATTAAAAATAATAATAATATTCATTGTACACTTCAGACGTCTACCTTCCTACTGGTTGCTTTTAGCTGTTATATCTGTTTTAAGTTAAGCAGGGTGAACCCAGGTCAGTCACTGCATGGTATCTTCAAAGGGAGCTGATCTGCTGCAGGAAGTTTCTTACAATTCATTAGGCAGTAAGCTATTCTAAGAGTCAGAACTGAAACTGTCTCCAGATTAGTTAGTGTTAGGGAGGAATTTATCACTGTAATTCTGTATTTCAAATGGACTAAAATTGAATCTCAGACCACCTTGTTCATTCAATAAATAAAAAAAAAAAAAAAGCAAACAACCACTGTGAAACTCAGTGTGAAAATAAGCACATCTGGCCATACTCCAATTCTGCTGCCACTTCAAAGGTGGAGTGTTATTAGTGAAATGTTGGAAGCTGAAACAACTACATAGCTACTCCTGTGCCTCTATGCAATCATGCACTTGAAGTCCTTACCAGCCCATATATATGTGAGGAGAGAGTGTGATTTGTGACATTGGTGCATGTTTTTCAACACATGAAGAAAAATGGGCAAACACCTTCTTTTATGTCTACAGATGGCCATATGCTTTGATCTGTGAGTTGATGCATCCAAAGTATCCAAGAGAGGGAGGGAAAGAGAGAAAAAAGCAAAGGCAGTTGCCAAAATTGGCATCCAGCCCCAGCTCTTGAATATGCTGGACCACCCTGAAAAGCATTCATATTAGCGTTGAGTAGTATAATTATTAAATCATTGGTGTGTGTCCCAGTAAAGTATGTGATTTTGTTATTCTTTAAAATATGACCAGACTAAATATGTTGTCAGTGTCATCAAAACTAAGCTAATATTGTCACTATCTGTGAGCCAAAAGGGTTCTGGATTTTACATTCTTTTCCAGTGTTTGGTCCTGTAGACTCTGCTCATACTGCTTCAATGTATGACAGCACTGCTTTGCAATGTTAGGGCCTGTCCTTGAGGTCGGATATTGTAAGAAGGAACACCATTTTGGATGCCAGAATCTTTGACAGCTTTCCAGGAGAAACTAATGATCGTATTACAAAGGCAATATAATAAAGAAGAAAACTAAGAATTATTAGTAACAATCTTTCTTGGTAATAAAGCAGCATATGGAAACAAAGAGTAGTATTCTGCATTTTCTTCATAGTAACTGAATTCCTTAGTAGGTCTCCTTTATTTTCTATACAGCTTGCTGGAATAACTGAAAAGCAGAATGCATTACGTATGTATTTTATTTCTGTAGCCCTATCTTATTGTAGATATTTTTACAGATTCTGCACCATAAAATACTTTCCATTGTAGTGCTAACCTTTGTCATGCTGTTGTACATCTTTCATTCTGCGCAACTTGGTTGCCTTTCAGTCCTTTTTCTTAGGGTCAGCAATGTCTATGACAGAAGCTTAATTGTTACATGTGTTTGTACTGTTATTTCACAATTATATTTCAGATTCATGTCAATGTACCTATTTGCCTTGGGGCTAGCTTTTATTAAAGATCAATAAAAAACTGATAGCATCTACACAGCAATGGAACAAAATCCCATATAATTGCAAGCAAGGACATCTATAGGGCCAGGGAAGAGGAATGCTTGCATTGTGTTTAGCTGTTATTGCTGGGAAGCATAAGCAGAAATTACATTTCAAGATGTGTGGCAGAAACTGTTTACTCTTATTGTCTTGGAATCAGCTTCATAACATCATGTAAATTATTTTATTTTTACATTAAGTTCTTATTCTTTTTTTTTCCCTCCCCAAATTCCTGAATATTCATGAACAATTACCGGTATTCACATGGAACTATTTTTGGGATGCAGATGGCATTCACCAGTAATGTGAAAACTTAACAGTACTGTTTCCGAATTAAGTATTGAGGGCAATTTCAGGAGAATGTAATTACTAAAATTGAGAGTTGCCCAGGACTACGTAACATAATAACATATCAGCTAATAAAAACAGGTAACATTTTAATGAAGCTATATAGTCAAGAACTCAGTTGAATTTAGGACAGCACATGAGCTATGAGATGCATCCATGCAGCAGAAATAATCAAACTTACGGCAAGGAGCTTGGGTTGTTAATCATTCCACCTGAAGATATAATAGATAGTAGAGAGAGATGATTTCTACTTCCACGCTATCTGTCTGCAGTTTGGTACTGTGGATAGATTTTTTTTTCCACTTCATTTTTCTTCCAGTATCGTAAGGATTAAACTGCGACCTAATTTACTTTTAGTAAAAAAAAAAAAAAGAGTTATAGATTGCTCTTGGCATATTGTAGAAAGAACAGCCAGTGTAATAGATATGCAGGGTGTAGGAAGGTAGTGGATTGCCACCAGGAATAATTGTAAAGGGATCCGGTCATCATAGATTGCATTTTAATTGTGCTCTCTTGTTTAATATACTTGCTTAATGCTTCTTTCATCAGAAAAAGAAAAATCCAATTAGTTTCAGTGTCACTAGATTAATATTTTAAGTGATCAGCATTTGGATGATTAGTGCTTAGAGTTGTCAACATAATGCAGAAAATAGACTCAATAATGTTCATGGAAAATTTTTCTGGTTGTATTTCCCTGGAGTTCTGTAATTCATAGTACAGATATACACAGCAAGCAGCTCTTCATGGATGGGCTGGTAAAAGTAATCCGCTACCATGGTGGCATGGATATTATAGTGTCAATTCATTTTAAAAATAGCTTTATATGCATTTTTTATATAAATGTCTATTTTAAATGCCAGTAGAAGGATGTGAGATTCAGTTGGAATATTAACAGCCTGGACAACTCAAGTTGTCTCATGATCTGATGGAGATGGGGTATATCTAGAATCTAAAGGGTATAATCTTTAGGAAGGGAGGCAAAGCGAAGGTGCTGCTTAGATATGAGGGTGCTGTGGCACAAATCCCCTAGGAAAGGACATTAACAATTAACCTCTGAGGAATCCAGGATAGAAGATAAGTGATGAGCTCACAATTTTAGAATATCAGTGTAAAATGTGCTGTCCTGAAATGAGATTCAAATACAAATTGGAAAGAAACAGTACCGTTTATTTAAAATATAAATTTAGATGGAATTATTCTATTTAGGAATGGTTTGGCTTTACCACTCATACTGGTAACTGAAGGATATACGACAAACTTCATGTCATCTTGAGACTGAGAACAGGTTCCAGTTCCTTTAAGATTACTTTTCTAGAAACGCTTCAGTGATTCAAGTTTCTCTATCAGAACATGTGAATAGGAGCAGAGCTGAGAGGTTGCAGTGGACTGAAAAAGGGATTCTCATTTTAGTGCTTCACTTCTCATTTAATGTCTAAATGCTGAACTATGGATCTCAGCCCAATCAATATTTTGAGGTGCTGAAATAAGAACATATTTCTGTAAACTGATGACAGATCCCAGGGATAGCAGTCTTGACAGCTAATTCTTGATGTCTCAATCACAGCTTGTTATTGGAGACTTGGAAACACTCAGCTAGGCAAGGCTGAAGTAGCACCATTGGACCAGTGACATTTGATGTGTGTGTGATTGGACAGATTTTAAATATATATTTCATCTTCTAGAAAAACAAGTAACTATACCAGATGTGTTAAAAACAAAATCTGTTTTCTTGACCTTGCTTTTTCAGCAGTCCACCTACGTGAACCTAAATATTTAGATGAAGACAGCGCTTACAGATGTGTAGCTGAGACATTTCCCTTTTTGTGCTGATTTTCTTGATGAGTATAAGGAAAGATAACGATTCACCTATTTCCCACTCCATTAAAATCACATTCTAAGCAGTCTTCTGAAATCAGTAAAGCAATGTTATTTTACAAGTTAATGGAAGCATTATTTCAAATGGTTGAACAAATGTTAGTGTGTATGCATACTTTTACAAATGAAATAATACATCTGTGATTTCAGTTCTTTATTTTTTTTTTTTTTCCCCTTTCTCTACTACTGATTTCATGTTCAGATTGAGTTGGGAATGCAGTATATCTTAATTGTTTTCCCATCTGTCAGCAACATTTAACATCGCAGTTAGAAGTTGAGTAACTTCTTCAGATGTGCTCAGTTACTCCTGTCAAACCAATTCTGCAACTTAAAAATGTATTTGGGCAGTGTGGGGTCTGAGAGAGTTACTAAGATGTAAGAAACAGAAATAATTTATTTTCAATATCAAGGATTTGTTTTGTACTTTCTCTTTCTGGAAGACAAATATTTTAGGATGTTATTGTGAAATCTGGGTGCAGTGCTTTCCAAATAACAGTTAGTCTTATGCTATACAATTTCGTGTTTGGATGTGTACCGTAATTCACCCAAGTATGAAATAAAAGGTACTTTACCTTGTGTTTCCTCAAGTAAACTTTCAAATATAGTAATAGTAGCCTTGCCAAATTGACGACAAGAAACGTATAAAGTGTTGCCATGAGATGTTCTAAGCATTTAAGGAAAATAAATTAAATAAAAAATCTATTATTAGGATGACTCATTTATGTTCTCCAGAAAAAGTGATACACAAGTTCCAAATAGATTACCTAATTTGCAATTTTAAGTTGTCTACAAAATGTACCTGGTTTCTTTTTGGTATTTTAACCATACTTTCATTATGTAAGTATCTAGTTTATTTAGAATCTCTTAATTGACTCGGGAAACTTGCTGGATTTTTGGGTAATGAATAAGCTGGAGATGATAACAGAGTTCCTGGGATTCCATTTGGAAAATGTATATAAACATATATTTTTCTCTCCTTAGATCCAGCCATTGTAAATGGAGTTTATTGGTCAGAATCCTTAAATAAGGTGTTTGTTGATAACTTTGATCGTGACCCTTCTCTCATCTGGCAGTACTTTGGAAGTGCAAAAGGATTTTTCAGGCAATATCCAGGTAAGAAGAATAATGGTTAAAAAGAAACAATAGAGAATGCCATGGCTGCAAATTTCTACCGAGTATTATCACAACCACTACTTCTGCAGATACTTACAGCTTCAGTTTTACTTTATTTAGCTTTCAGAGAGAGATTTCTAATCAACATTTTCAATGTTCTGAGATTTTTCTGCTAATTTTTGTTTGGAAGTGAAGCACCTAAGATAATTCACACATATTGTTTATTCACATACACATAGATGAAAAATAACTTCTAAAGTGACTATACTGAGCTTTTGTAATGTGCTCTATTGACATGTACAATAAGACTTAATTGTAATTTATTCAGTTCTTACGTATATGATAACCTGTTACCTTGAATTTAAAGATTTCAAAAGTTTGCTTTAAAAGTACTTTCACACAAGTTGTAATAAAATGCAACTACTTTTATTGTTTTATATAGTAAATAGATACTAAATATTAAGTTGCATGTTGAGGTTTATATATAATTGTGTGTCGAATTTGCTACATGCTTAATACAATAAAAAGCTAAATAAACAGCTAAATAAAATAAAGTTCTGCAATTTGGTTAAGCCCATAGTGGGAACTGTTCCTTTAGCTGACAGTTAAGCAACCAATGTGTGTGTGTGTAAGACTGAAATCTCAAGTTTAACTTAAGCCAGTTTACAATAAGCCTGTGTGTGTCTTGAAGTGGCTGAAAGCAATATATACTATATTTGTATTAATTTTAGATTATGGTTGAGTTCTCCAGCTCTATGATATTTGAGGGTAGAAAATGTTAGTCTTTATTTCAAAGGCTGTATCTTGTCTTGTGCTGGAAAATGAGTGCAAAAAATGAGAAGGATTGGTTGTCATTTTTATTTATTTATTTTTTTCTTGGAGTTGTTTTTATCATATTTTGCTTGACTCACAGCCTGGAGGTGTAGTACCTCCACGTAGTGACTGGTCAGAACCCCAAATATGCAACCTGTGAGTTAAGCTGTCAGCAGGTATAGCACTAACTGCTGAGGTGAGCCATGAACTGTAAGCACTCTCAGCTTGCAGGTGTGCTTGTAAGAGGCCAAATACAACAATACTTCAGTGACAGTAGTGTGATGAGCAAAATAGGATTGAAGAGGTTTTTCACTTTACAGTGGGCTAAAAAGGAATGAGGAAACCACATTGTTTTTGGCAGTCCTATCTTCTTCTTGTTTTCCATTTGCTATGTTATAATAGCATTGCCTGAGAGATTGAAGTATGAAACTGTTAAATGCTGCTTTGCCACAATATCACAGAGACATTTTGAGCAGTTGCTGTGTAAAATGTTGTAATTTAATCTTTTTATCTCTTTTTCTAAACAGGAATTAAATGGGAACCTGATGAGAATGGAGTCATTGCATTTGATTGCAGAAATAGAAAATGGTAGGCAATAGATGTCTACTAGAGTTTAAAAAATGTGAAAGGAAGAAAAGTTTATTATTTTAAAGAACTAGATGTTTTGTCTTTCATCTTAGGTACATCCAAGCAGCAACTTCTCCAAAAGATGTTGTAATTTTAGTAGATGTCAGTGGCAGTATGAAAGGACTTCGCTTGACTATTGCTAAACAGACAGTTTCATCTATTTTGGATACCCTTGGAGATGATGACTTCTTCAATATAATTGCCGTAAGTGTCTCAGGATTTTCCTTCCATCTTCTGTTGCTATCCCTCATGCTTTACATCACACAGTAAACTTGAAAAATGCTGTGGGCAGGTAATTAATATAAGATGGCATTTGTAGTAACTGGACAGACCCTGATTTTCCAATGCAAGCTTCTTCAGGTGACAGTATTTTCAAACTCTTTTTTCCTAGGAATTGCTATTCAAAGACCCTTAAGCTGTCATAAGCTTGGGAGTTGCAAAGAATAGCAATCTGTTTTGTAGTTGCCAGCACTTTCTAAATTACATTACTTTTTAATTTTGAGATTTCTCCCTCCTTAACCCCACTTTTTTTCCCTTGCAGATTCTTCAGTACAGTGCAACATATAGAATGGTTGCTGTGTAATAACTAATGGAATCTGATGTTAGTTTTTGCTAAGGCTTGCATGGGAGAATAAAATGCAAATATACCTCTTCATTTTTATTGTTTTTCTCAGTGTGAATTTGAAAAGTGGTGTACCTAGTTAATTGAATTTCCAAAATGTGAGATACTGACAAAACACAACTCTAAAGCATACTAATGAATATAAGAATCCATTGCATGCTATCATTTTACTGACCCATTTATCATTTTATCATTTTTATTTCAATATTCACATTTTTCTTGTACTTATAATGCAACAATAAATATTGGTAATTAAGTCAATCCACATGCTACTCTCCAAAAGTGTGGTTTAATGGTCTATAAAATTGTGTGAAAAGCAGTGCCAGATATTTGGCTTTAAAGATGCATTAAGTTCTAGGACATTTTTTCCATGCTGATGCTATGATATGACATTATTTTGGAAATAACAGCAAGGGAATTTGGAAGCTTTGTGGAGAGATATTACTGGTGCCTACTAACAGTGATAATATGGATCATCAGTAGTTCCTATTATTTGCGTATGTCAGCTGGTACTCATACACATTTTGAATATGTGAAAAGAGGCTAGTTTTACAGATATTTAAGCATAATGGGATTAATCATGTGGGTGAAGATGGCTTGAACACATCCTAAACTGACATCACAGCTGTAATTTGGCTGGGAGAGGGGAGGAAATGATGGGTTAATGAATTTCCCTTTGCGGATATTGTTTTGTTAATAAATAATAAGATAAAATCACTTCATAAGTAAATGGTTTAAACATACATATAAATCCTAAGAATATTTTCAGGCCATCAAATGTAAGGATTTTGGTCTTTCCTTTGTACAAGTGAAGTGCCCTTTATGTACTATAAATGGTACCATTAATACCAGTGCAAATCATTGACACTTTTCTCCAAGAAATTGTAATTAGCTTTAAACTAAAAAAACCCTTTTGTAAGTAGGAAAAATGTGTCAACTAAGTAGTTACTAGGATATCTGACTAGCCATTTTTAGGGTATAATATCTGTTTTTTTTTTTTTGTTTATTTGTTCGTTTTTTATGTAGTCATGTGCAAGTGCAAGGTCCTGCACCTGGGTCGGAGCAATCCCAAGTACACATACAGGCTGGGCGGAGAATGGCTTGAGAGTAGCCCTGAGGAGAGGGACTTGGGGGTGTGTGTTGACGAGAAACTCAACATGAGCCGGCAGTGTGCGCTTGCAGCCCAGAAGGCCAACCGAATCCTGGGCTGCATCAAGAGAAGTGTGGCCAGCAGGTCGAGGGA